>JAEUWS010000395.1:0-99115 GCA_018524945.1 Podaxis sp. C-F-92630
ATAAACTCGAGCCACCTTCCGAGTGCGGAAGGTAGTGGTTGGCTGAGTTGTCATAATGTGAATGTTCTGAGAGCATCCCGTCATTGAGGAATGGAACCAGCGGATGTCGAAGTGTGGGAGGATGGTGGGTGAGATACGTTTTACAACGCTATAGCCCTCTATCCGATCCTCACATTGGCTCGTGACATGTCACTCCTCATAAGATCCGGCACCCACGTGCAGGAGGCGCTTATTCTTATCATTTCATCTACCACGACACTTATCATCACATGAAGTCATTTTCACGTTTATTATCCCGCAAATTTTCAAAAAAGAACAAGGTTTCAACGTCCAGCGGCAATTCCGAACCCCTCACTCAGGAATTAGACGTAGAGAAACAAGAGGGACGCGGTGGTGACATCGAGTCGCGGTCAGCCGCAGAAACAACGAGGAATGCCTTGGGTACAAACTCCAACACCTTACCTTTGTCACCGTCACCCCCCAGTGAGGAAAGCCTCGACGACCTTCAGACAACCTGTATGTCAGATAAAATTCAGGAATATGGAACCTGCTCTTGTATTACTTACATTGTGTGATAGCGCGTTTGCAGGGCGTCTATGCCACCGATACGAGCAACTCTGTATTTCAGATGATCCGCGAAAGAATGCCTGACAATTCTGAATTTGATGCCGAACGACTGCCCACAAGTCTCGTGGAAGGTAGGACTCATCCAGTTCATCGATACCTTCTGTCCTTTTAATGTTCATATTACCTGGCCCGATACAGAGAGAGGCCTCAACGTGGCGCGTAACGTGATTTTCAACGGGTAAGTTCTGCAGACACAATTTCATTCTGACCATTCTACTCAACGCCAGCTTTAGCCCGATCATCACTATCCCCCAGTCAGAAGAACTTGATGCAGAGGAAGAAAGTAAAGTTACCTGACTCGCATTAAAAGGCCGGTTATTCTAACACCTACGCCCCGAACACAGGACGCTACCTTCGCGTGACACGTCACTTCATTGGCAACAATATCTGGGAGTACTATGGTCCTAGCCCATTTGACACGGACGAGTCTGGTGACTCCGGATTGAACGTTGATCCCCTAGAGGAAGAGCGTAAGCTTTGGCGAGCTCGCTGACGCAGTCGAACCCAATTCTAATCTATGACAGATGATACACGAAGGTAATGCGCTCAATGTACGTTCAGGACGGTGTTGGACAATAAACGCATTTGTCCTAGCACGACTGACAACAATAATCTTGGTGTCCAATCACACACCGACATTGTGGAGGAAGAAAGTGAGACCAATCCAGCTCGCCGAATCCCGGTTGGATTATGACCCATGGGTTTAACATTTATACTTTATGACAGATGTCAACCTTTACGACAAACAGAGGCTTTCTCTGACGGCTGTTGGGAAGCAAGAAAGCCATGTTCTCCCCACCAGGAGCGAAACTTCTGGACGCACTAATCCCTCATTGGATGTTCCCCGTCGTAGGTTGATCATACTCCCATTTACGAAACTTCTTATCCTTGATGACAGGGAACCTGATCTCAAAGGTGATTGAAATCATGAAAAGCACCTATGACATCAGGAAAGGTGGGTTGTTCCGTTATGAACATGCGTATTGATACCATGGCTGACCTTACTTCCAGATCTCGATTTATTGGGCCAACACTCACTAATAGGTACTGAACTCTACTCCACACTCCGTTGGCCGCCACCCCGCTGTCATCCAGAAACACGGACGGCGCTCAGGGATGATATTACTGCATGGCTGCTAGGCAAAGGTCGGCGGGAGGATATGCTCTGGCTATTCGGACCAGCCGGTGTGGGAAAGTCGGCAGTAGCGCAGACCATTGGTGAATACGCAACGGAGCACGGCTTGCGCGGCGCTACTGTTTTTCTGTCCCGAACCAGGAAACTGGACGATCCAACACGCCTCGTCACCTCCATCTCCTACCAACTTGCTATGAGAAACCCTCCATATAAGCGGCTGGTTATGGAGGCGCTGAAGGGCGACCCTACGATCTTGGACAAGGATAAGCGTACTCAATTCAAGAAGCTCCTCGTTGAGCCATTTGCTACCCTGAGTAAACAAAAGGAATCTTTCCAGAAGCTGTTGGTTGTCATCGATGGATTGGACGAGTGTAGGGGAGAAACGGAACAGGCGGACCTTGTTGGCCTTATTACAGAAGATCTCAGGTCTCCAGCGCCACTTCCTCTGCTCTGGATGATCTGTAGTCGCGTAGAACGCCATCTTACCGAGCTCTTTGAAGAAGGCAGTCTTCTTGATTTGTGCTGGAAATGGGATTTATCGCTTGACGGGCCCGATGGTTGGAACGATATTGAACGTTATCTTGGACGGGAGCTTGAACGCATTGGGAGCAAGTACTACGATCGTCCCGGCCTAAGTAGACCCTGGTCGGCCGGGGAAAAAGACTTGAAGAGGCTCGTTCGTGCGACGTCCGGACTCTTCCTATCCGCCTCAGGCATACTCAGATTCATTGACGATCCAGCTATCGCCGATCCAGCCTCCCGGCTAAATGTCGTCCTCGAGCTCATCGACAACTTCCCTGACAGTTTCGGGGATGGCAACCCACTCGGACTCATCGACATGCTGTACTTAACAGTATTGAGAGAGCTGGAAGGTGACCACATACGGGTGGCACTCGACCTTCTCGGGGCCTGCATTGTTTATCCACCTGTTCCTGTGTTACACCTTGCCAACCTCCTTGGTGTTCGTTCGAGACTGCTTTATGCTTCCCTTCGGTCCCTTCATTCTGTCCTTACCATACCACATCCCGAAAAGGCGCACCGGGATTCGTTGCGCTTTTTCCACGCTTCATTTCCCGACTTTCTACTGAGTCCCGCCCGCTCAAAGGAGTATTCACAAGACCCTGACCTATGCCGTTCCCGTTTGGTAGAAGCGTCGTTCCGCGTGCTTAATGACACCATCGTCACCTCCTCAAAGAGCTTATCGTGGCGTCCTTCAAATTTCGTTTCCGAGGAAGCAGCAAGTCCATCCGCGCTCTCAATAGCACATGATACGTTATCTTTCGTTACCATCCACATATGGGACGCTTTCACTCAGATATCGAGCCCCAAATTGGAGCTGTTGCGCGACACAGTGGTCAGCTTTGATTTCAGTCGCCTCCGGTCAATCAGTGAGGTAATACCAGTTCGTCCATTTATCCATTTCCTTCGGCGTCTCCATACGTTGGTGAGTAGGTACATATCCGTACGTTCCGCAGGGACTGAAATGGCGTTCCAGCAAAAACTACACCCGGAGTTGATGAACTTTGTACGCACAAGCCCCCTTTTCAGCTTTGATGAAAAGTTTGTGGAAAAGTGCAGGCCGCTTTTACAACCATTTGTACGTTCTTATCTCGACAATTTTATTTGTTACATGACCGAGCTTCTAGAACCTCGAATCTCAAAACGATGTCGATCAGCTTGAGGAGTCTCCGCGTTATGTCTTGCTTGGCTTCGAATTGGAGACCGTTGTCATCCTTGTGGTTCCTGAGACTATAATGGTCTATTCAATGGACGACATCAACAATCTCTAGTGTGACTCATATTTTGTGCTCTCTTACATTAGATAGAAATGACGACCAGATATAGCTTTAGTAGCTTTGTTGATGACCTACCAGCCACGATTCCCGGTTCTGGGCGGGGAATCCCATGAACTATGCAGCTTTTCTGCCCTCCGTTATTAAATCTCAGCTCTTGTGCATAGAGGGGCACGACCGCCACGGTTCATAGGTTCTGAGGCCTTTACTCCTTAACACTTTGTTTACTATTTCACTTGCCACAAGGCCAAGGAATCTTTATGTTTATCCTTCCAAGAAGGTAGAGGAAGACGAAGGTCCAAACATCTGACATTAATTTTGAACACGACATTGGGACGGAGCCGGGATTGGCGTGGGAGGTCTTGGAGTGCATGGATGAATACATCAGCGTCTCCCCCTACTGCATATGTCACCGGCCCACGGAGAGGGAGGCATCAGCAGTCGTCCGGACATCTGTATGTCGCATGGAGCTCACCAACATGACAACCGCTATTCTGTAATATTGCATCAATAAGAGCGATGGTGTTGGCCTTTGCCAGCCGCGAGTTGGTCCGGTAAAAAAAGAATACCCTATCAAACGATTTATTGTTGACCCAACGCTCAACAGTGCTCCTACTTAGCTACTTCTTATCCAGCGCTATAGGTGCTCACCTAGGAGCATGATCGTGAGATCGACATCAGGTTGCAGGACTCGAGGCGCTTAACACCCACAACACTTCGTACTACCTTCACTGTCATCTTACCTATCCCCAGATGAAGGCGTTTTCAAGTCTATTCTGCCGGAAAAGGTCGAAGAGAAGGAAGGACCCAACGTCCGACATCAATCTCCAACGCTCCATCCAGGATTCAGTGGTAGAAGTACAAGATGCGCGCGATGGTGATATCAAGTCGGTATCAAATGTGAGGTTGGCAGTAACCTCAAATGAAAACACCAGCACATTCCCTTTGCTGCCGACATCCCACAGAGGAGAGCATCGACAATCCTGGAGTAATTGGTAGGTGGCATTAAACTCACTGGTCGGAAGCTCGCTGTCCTATACCCATACTGTATAGCAGGAGGTCCTTTTCAGGATGCATCAAATATTGCCCTCAGAAACCCTATATTTCGGATTGTTCATCGTCAAGTCACTGATGGCTCGGACCTTGCTGCCACCCGACTGCACGCCGATCCCTTGGAGGAAGGAGGTAACGTTCATCGAACTCATCGATGCCATAGAACCTATTAAGTATGTATTCTGATACCTAACTACATGACAGGGAATCCCTTTTTCGGAGCACATAACGTTGTCCTGAATAATCCTATAATACGGTGCATTCACTACACCCCTGACAGTGGTAATGTTGACATCGTCCATCCGCAAACCAATCCTGTGAAGCAAGAATCTCGTAAGGACTGTCAAACCAGAAACCTGATATTCTTATGCTTACACTGTGCCAGAAAACCCATTCCATAGTACGCACAATTGATACAACACATCTATCGCTCGGGTGCTCCTCAACCACAAAGCCGTTCCACAAGCGCGGCCAAGGCGCCTCCTTGATCTGTAAGAAATGTCCAAATCCGCTAATCAACCCGTATACCGATATGAAAAATTTCCCTTGCTTAACAGGGATGCCTTTTCGCAACGCCTACAACGCCAGTATGTCCAACGCCACTTTAGAGAACATTTATGAGTATCCTGGCGGCAAAAGACCAGGCGGCATTGAGGAACATGTTCGTCGCATCTCCCCAAAGACCCTAGTTTGTAAGATGAACGGGATCCACCAATGTAAAGTACACCTGTCTAACATTGTTGTATTCCACAGGCGCTCCTTCTAAAGGGCACAGAATCTTGTTTTGGAGGTGTCTTTGGAGAGGAATATCATCATTTCCCCCAGGAATGAAGGGACCAACGAATGTGCCGATGTCGAGATGGACTGCCAGTGCTGTGAGTTTATTGAACTCGGAAATGAAGATTTTTTTATCTAGAGGAATAGGCAGTTTTTTCGTTGAGGGGAAGAACATTATATCTCTGAGAGCAACAAAGGCCAGCCCACCCCGGTGCAAACTTACTCGCTGATGACATAGTTGATGTTTATGTCAGACCTTGATCTGCTCCACCGACGTTCATTAATAGGCACTGAGCTCGATTCCATGTCCCGCAGACCGCTGCCCCATTGTCATCCAGCAACGAGGGAAGTTCTCAGGAACGAAATTACTAGCTGGTTGATAGACAGAAATCGACAGCGGGACATCCTCTGGTTGTTCGGACCGGCAGGTGTGGGGAAGTCCGCAGTGGGACAGACCATTGGAGAATACGCAAAAGAGTGCGGGCTGCTAGGCGCTGCTGTCTTCCTTTCCCGGACCAAGAAACTGGACGACCCGGCACGTCTCATTACCTCCATTTCCTACCAGCTCACGGCCATAGACATGCCCTATAGACAGTTAATCATCGAAGCGATGCGCCACGACCTGACAAATTTTAAAGAAGACAAGCGAGCTTTGTTCAAGAAGCTCCTTGTTGAACCTTTCTCTGCCCTAGGACGGCAAAAGACACAATTGTGGAAGTTGTTGATTGTTATTGACGACTTAGGTGAATGTCGGGGAGGTACCGAGCAAGTGGACCTTGTCGATCTTATCACGGAAGATCTCAGCTCTCCAGAACCGCTTCCCTTCCTCTGTATGATCCGTAGTCGCCCAGAACACCATCTCAAGCAACCCTTCACAGACGGCAGCCGCCTCCCAGACCTGTGTTGGGAGCGGGATTTGCTGCTTAACGAACCTGACGCTCAGACGATATCGAAATTTGTCTTAAAAGCGAGCTTGAACGTATTAGGAGGAAATGCTACAACCACCCTGGCTCTTGTAGAACCTGGTCAGTCGCCACAAATATTTTGAAGGAACTCGTTCAAGCATCTGCCGGTCTCTCCGTATATGTTTCGACCATCTTCAGATTTGTTGATGATCCAGATGTCGCCGATCCAGCCTCCCAGCTGGAACTCATCCTCAGGTTCCTCGACGGCCTCTCTGACGCTTTCGGCAGCAACAACCCTCTCGGGCCCATATATCTGGGAGTATTTGGAGAGGTGGAAACTGAACACTTGCCAATATCATTCGATCTTCTCGCGTCCTATGCTGTACACCCCCCTATTCCTGTGTTACACCTAGCCAACCTGCTTGGTGTTGACTCAGAATTGTTTTGCTGCCTCTTCGGAAACTGCATTCCGTCCTTACTGTACCACATCCAGACAAGGCATATCAGGAGCCGTTACATTTTTACCATGCTTCGATCCCCGACTTCCCGCCACACCACTCCCGTTCCAAGCAGTATTCGCAAGACCCTGATGTATGGCATTCACGGTTGGTAAAGGCACCGTTCCAGGTGCTTAATAGCACTAGTATCGCCAATTCGAAGAGTTTGTCCTGGTATCCTTCGAACTCAGATGAGCAAGTGGAAGTGGAAAAGTCCACCTGTTCTGTCGATATCACACGAGATCCTGTCCCTTACCCCCGCTCATACTTGGGCCGTTTCCACACAAGTGTCGAACCCAAAATTGGAGCTCTTGCGTAAACACAGTGGTCAGTTTCGATTTCAGCCGCCTTCAATCGGTCTGTGAGGTGATACTAGTGAATCAATTTATCTCCTTCCTCTGATGGCTCTATGCTCTAGTCGGTAGGGGGCCTGTTGTATATTCCACCGAGATCGGGGTGATGTTCCAGCAAAGACAAACCCAGAGTTGATGAACTTCGTACGCACAAAGCCTTGCTCCGATGTTGACGAGAAATTTGTGGAGAAATGCAGACCACTTTTGAAACCACTTGTGTGTCGGTTTCTCGCTAATGTTGTCATGATTTAGTAACTACTCCTCCAGAACCTGGAATCTCAGGATGGTGCCGATCAGCTTGAAGAGGCTCCGCAGTACGTCTTGGTTGGGTTCCAGTCGGAGACTGTCATTGTCCTTGTCATTCCTGAGGCCGTGATGACCTATTCAGCGGATGATATCCAAAAACTCTAGTGCTTTGTTAGCTTTGTTTTGTGGTTCCGGTCATCCAATGTTGGCAGAAACGTTAACGTTAGTGTGGATTCATGATGGATAGCACTGGGAAAATTCCCTAACATGTCCAGCAAGTGTTCCTTGTTCGATCGTGCGCATTAACCACAGAAGACAGATAAGCGCGTTGTAGTCTTGTGATCAGTAGTGATCACTATCAAGGCACCCGTGGGCTGGTCATGATTCGGGCGTTATTCGCACAGTCACTGTCTTAGTTTATCTCCTCCCATCTACTCCTTCATCCATAATTACAGGTGGCACCCAGAGTCCACTGTACCAAACATGGAAAACTCTACATTACCCAATATTTCAATACCCCATGGTGCAGTTGTGTTTCGGGTTCACAGGCAGGATCAGTTTACCAACCAATTCATTAGGTTACCCGCAGTTCACGGCAGGACCACAACTTCGTCCATCGGAGGGGAGGATTCCGCCAATGCAATTCAGTAGGGCGATGTAACAATTGTACGACATCTCACCCATAATCGCAATACTTGACAGATGGACCCGGTGCATTTTCAAATTCGAGTGGCTTCACCTTCAATAGCCCACTTTTCATTGATCAGTCCAAGCAGGACACTCATTACCATTACCACAGCTACTTGCACACCACGGAACTTGGTATGTTATGCACCCAGCTGTTATGAGCAGTGCTATTGATCACTGCTCTAGTCGCTGCGCGGCTTTCCCAGGAGGCACTATCTGACGCCGAACTTCACTCGAGAGCGCGATTTCCACAACCAGAGTGCCTAGAGGGTACCCGTGTTACGTTGACTGATGAAATCAAGAGGTGGGTTATCAGAGAGGATCGTCCAAGCTGCTATGTGTCATGGCTCTATGGTCCAATGGGCGTGGGAAAGTCAGCCCTCGCACAGACCCTCGGAGAATGGGCCGAGAGATCAGGGACATTAGGCGCCGCTATCTTTCTCTCAAATGGCCAGAACGACCCATACCGTATATTTGCATCCATTGCCCACCAACTAGCCAGGAAAGACTCGGGCGGACCCTATGCTCTCCACATCGCACGGCAGCTCGCAGCCGATGGGACGTTGCTTAGGAAGAAGGATCTCGCCACGCAGTTCAAGGAGCTTATCCTTGATCCCATGTCCGGTCTCTCGTCGATCCCATCCCAAAAAGAGCTTGTCGTAATTATCGATGGGTTAGACGAGTGCCAAGGAGACAGGGAACAATGCGAGATTCTTCGTCTCATTGGCAAAACCGTCAACTCTCCCCGCCCTCTTCCTATTCGCTGGCTCGTCTGCAGTCGCCCCGAGCCCGACATTAGGCGAGAGGTGCTCAGCCTTTTCGAAACCCGCTGTCTATGGAAGAAAGTCCCCATGGATAGTGAAGAATCCCTTCGGGACATCGAATTGTTCATCCGCAAAGGATTCGAGCGGATCATCCAAAGTCAATCAGATGCGTTCAGCCCAGGCGAAAGTTGGCCAACAGGAGAGATTATAGCCATAATTGCGAGCGCCGCTTTGGGACTGTTCATTTACGCATCGACTATCATCAAATTCATCGATGACCCCGACCTCGCCAGCCCAAAAGCACAACTGCAGATCGTCATGGAGTTTATCAAAAACTCGCCCGTTACAGCTGGCCTAAACCTCCCGAATCCACTACAACCCCTTGATACTCTCTACCACCAGATTCTATCCCGCGTTCACAAGAGTGTTTTGCCGGTGACTCTCCAACTTCTCGGAGCGTGCGCCTTCCACCCTCATCTACCAGTGTTACAGCTGGCCAACCTCTTAAATCTCACTCAGGAGCAATTTTATTCCGCCCTTCGCCGCGTCCACTCTGTCGTTGATGTTCCTCCGCAAGGCAAGGCACCAGTCGACCACTTACGTTTCTTTCACACTTCTTTCGTCGAGTTTCTGAGAAACCCTTCGCGTTCAGGGCCCTTTTCATTGAATGCACGCGCCATCCATACCCATTTTGCTCGGGCTTGTTTCGATGTGCTCGGCAAAACCAAACTCTTCTACGCCAAAAATTTGCCCTGGAAACCAGCCGAGTCAAGCAAGACGAATGCGCTTTCTGTCTCTCATCATATACTCTCGTACGCTGCGACCTATGTATGGAGCGTATGCATCAACTCTGGGGATGATGGAGATCCATCCTTGCTCGATTCGATTCTTGACTTCGACTTTACGCAACTTCGGTTCGTCGAACGCAAGCTTCCAGCGACACAATTTCGCAATTTTGTCGAATGGCTATCACATCAGGTATCTGATATTTGTTATTTTTCATCATGTGTATAACGTCGTTTCCAGAAATATGCTCGCCGCAATATTGTCAAATTGAATGACGTTGATCATCAGCTTTTCGTTCGTTGCTTTTAGTTTCTGCCTTCTTTACTTATCATTGATAAGTTTACCTGCAGGGACCTCGCCTCGCGAAAGACAGGTATCGTTGTGCTACACTTGGTGAAGGCTCGAAAGCTGTGACGGTATATATTACCTCGGATCGTGTTATCCTATCACTGAGTTGAAGCCGAATGTATGTATTCTAATATCACCGGTGGCCTGATCTGATTGCATGGAATGTCTTAGTGAGCATCATAAGCTAGATTCACTCGGAAATATGTCGCCACTGGTCCTAGCTCAGTAGAAGTAATACCGAAAGCAAGATATCTGAGACCAGCCAAAACGCGGGAGAAACCGAAATAGAACGTTGCATGCTGACATCTACCCCCATCTCGCGAATATTGACTCCTGAGTTCGCCGAGCAGAACGTTATACGAGTTTACAGTGTCAAATACTCCGTGCACCCCCGCATGTCAGTACTGCGTCCTGCGTTGCCTTGAAGATGTTACAAAGACCTGAGTTATTGCGGCAAGCGTACATACTTAAATTCGCATTGCTCAAGGAATCATTACGTCTCCTTGTGAACTTCCGATTAATGACAGTTTTGTGGCTAATTTGGGACTTCTCATGTGTTGTTGAGAGGTAACCCACATGCCGGGAAACAGATCAATGGAGCAGTGTTGGATGACGTGGACGAACAGGACTGGGATGATGCACCGAGCATTAATCACCGTTGATTTCTCAGCCTCAATGGACGATTGTTGCCTCAATCCGATCGGATCCCAGTGGATGGGGAGTAACCTACAACCAGCGATGAGTCAATCGGGGATTCTATCTGGGATATACACTTGGGGCCACATGGCCGCGTATGGCGCTGTAATTGAACTACAATAATGAGTGAACTAGAATATTTGCTCTGTGTCTGAGTATCACACGTGCCGCCGTCCGCGACCAGAGGCTGATCTAGGCGGAGGCTCCCTGTCTCCATCTGGTGTCTCTTACCTTTAACTCCTGAAACCTTCAAAGTGCCTACTCCCTGCCGATTAGCTACCGGACATTTTTCGCCGTGGCCTGGGGCCTGAGTTCTCGTATATCGTATGTTTTTATTTTTATATTTCTCATTCATCAGGGCGGCATATCCTTCTGGTTTCATGTCAAAAAGCTCCATGCGGACGTCTTGAAAAGAAATAAAAGCCCAACGTTTTCTGTGTTCTGGACAACCGAGCATTCCAAGCTCTGCCCACGATGTTCACATCTCTCACCCGAATCACTGTCCTCTCCGCCCTCCTCTTGCCTTGTCTCGGAGCAGCGCCCATGAGGCATTACGATATAGTCAACAATTGCCCATCTTCCATCGAGTACTTCTTCAGCGGTATCTCTCAAGGTGACCTCGCGGCTGGAGCTACGGCCAGTCATGACCTTTTAAGTGATTTCAATGGGTACATCTATACGGCCGCCAACGGTGGCAACCTTAATGATGGAACTCGTTTCTCTCGTGCTGGATTCCGTGGCACAGTGCGTTCTCATACTGAATAAATGAAGATACAATTTCTCTTGACCTCTTCTTGATCTTCGTTCTCGTAGCGAAACTATTACTGGATTCTTGTTGATCCGGATTTCCTCAATGTCGGAATCAGCATCGCGCCAATCAACAAGACGTCTGTAGGTATCGCACTAACCCATCATCTGCCATAATACTTACCACACGCTTTCTCACCATAAACGCAGGATGGGGGCTTCTGTCCATCAGTACAGTGCACCACTGCTGCCTGTTCCGCTTTCAATCTCGAAGATGCTCCGACAACTTTCCCTACCCCTGTGCCTGATGTTCCACCTGAGCCTCCCATGTACGAATGCCCAGACGTAAACACGGGCTATACAGTCACGTACGTGTTTCGAGTTCTTCGCGTGTCTCGGTTCATGAATCTGCAAATTCTGTGCGATTCGTGATTCGCACTTCGAGACGCCGTTATATCTTGCTCTGTTGCCTTATTATTGATCTATATTCATACATCCAGGTTTTGTCCGGATGGGGAGTTCCCACCCAATGAGCTGAATGTCCGTGCCCTCCATCCAGGTGCGGACTGATGGAAGCAGCAGGGCGCGAAACTATAGATGTACCTCAGTCGACGTGGTAGGAGGCTTTTACATTTGAGCATTTACCTATAAATCTACTACGGATATAATTAGTGTGAATATAGGTATGAAAGGGACAGCAGTACTCGAGACTGAGGGTGGTGGATGGGATCGTGTGCAAGAAGGGAGCGTGGTCACGTGGTACGGACGAGTCACATGTATCTACGATGTAGAAAATATGGAACTGGAAGCCTACTCTGTTTCAACACGGACTCAAACAAATGCCTTGATGTCCGCGGGGCAAAGTTCGAGAACGGAACTCCTGCCCAGATGTTCGTCCATTTCTGTCTCCCGATATAAGACCTGCTTCTGATTAATGTACTACATAGCTATGACTGTAATGGTACCACTGCCCAAAAATGGGTTCTCCAAGGCGGACCGACCAAAGTCCAAGTAGAGTGAATAAACTTTTGCTTGGATGCTGGATCGAGTAAGTCTGGGTACCTATCATCGTGCTCTGTTTCTTGGATACTTATATCCTTAGAGCACTCGGGAATGGCGTTGGAATGAAGGTCTGGTAATGCTACGATGACCTCCCTGCCCAGCAGTGGTACTACACCAATGACAACCGTATCACTCTCGGGGAAAGGTGCGATTATTATTTTGGCTCATGACTTGCATTGTGGTTCTGATTGCTGATGTGTGGTACAGGATTGTACCTGGACTTTACGAATGGGGTGACGGTGAATACCAACCAGATCTGGTACTGGTGGACTCATAGCTGCGAGAAAAATCGAGAGCTTTAGGTATCGGACCCAATAATAATATACGGAATACGCTTGTTGCTCGAGAGAATGAGTATAAATCGCTCGATAATTTTCCCCGAGGAGCATTGAGTCATGTTCTGATTCGGGGTGAGCACATATGGAGATCAGGCGCCGTCTGAGCGCAAATGGATATCCATCTTTCTCCCTTTGCTAGCTCCAAGAATCCTCTTTGTCTCTTGCACCCTTACTCAACGTTGCACGCCACCGATGGTCCCAGTTCCACTCACACTCACTAAAAATGGTTAAATCAAAATCACCCTGATGTCTTCAAAACCCAGATCTATAGACTGTTAATGTCGAAGGTAAGGAGACACAATTCCTTATATTAGATGCACGACATGTGGGACAATCACACTGCAGAGCAGCATACAGGTAGTGATTTTCACGGGTAAACCAGGGGAGAAATTTGAGTGTACCCGCACCCATACCCTCAGACATCCACGCACACAGACAAGGGTTAAAGGTTAAGTGGGTAAAGGTGGAGGATCAAAGAGGTACGAGACCTGTTTGGTTATGCTGGCGGGTACCACCATGCCATGCAGTTTTTGATAGGCTGCAGTCGATATGTTACGTCTTTCAGAAATCATATTTCTAAAAAAAGTCATAATAGTTTGGGTATTTGATGATTCGAGCACCGTGTATTTATGAGTCCATCCAAAAGCACGGAAGTATGTGAATATGCTCTAGCTGGCCCGTCTAAAGAAGATCCCCGAGCTTATTCTGATACTTCGAACAGAATCTAACATTCCCGAAAAATCAGGAAATCAGGAAGTGCTAGATAATGTACGATCAACTTTCCACCGGGAGCGCTCAATGACAGCGGGCATAGGTCAACAAATATCTCGAAAACCCCTCCAATCAGACTTTTGCATATAGCCTGGTAGCCTGTCGTGTTCTTCTCAAATCCTCGCCTCTAAACACAACCCTCACCTCCTCAATTCATGTGTCTCGTTGATTCTTTTGCTTGATCCGCTCCTCGTCTTTATCCTTCGGCACTTGGCGACCTGACTGCCTGGTTATTTCTCCATGGCATCAAGTGTTCCACGTATCAGAAGATAGAGTAGTGAGTGTCAGCGGACGACTGCTGCATCAACCCGAGGTCTTCTAGATGGAGTGTAAACCAGGGATTCATGGGTCACTGAGGGATTCTACCCTATTTCGTCTGTCGTTCATGCTTAGGGTCAAGTAACCATGTGTATATAGTCCAGCTGACTTTTTGGTAATGAGTTTGTCTGACAAGAGGGAGTGAGTTGTAATGTTTGCCCTGTGTCGGGTTATACACGCCGTGCTAGTTTGATATTGAAATTCAGCCGATCGTCCCTGGCCACTTGTTAATCCAACACGGGTCTGTCTCCATCTGGTACTCCTTACCTTTCATGATTGAAATTTCCAAAATGCGTACTTTGGCGACCGGTCGTTTTTCGCCGTGGCCTGAGTTCTCATATCGTAAGAATCAGGGCAAGATACCCCGACATACCCTTCTGGTTCCAGGTCAAAGGTATCACGCGGGATTCTTACTAAGCTATAAAAGCCCCAGGTTTGCGTTCTGGACATCCGAGCATTCCAAGCGCTGTCCATGATGTTCGCCTTCCTCACCCGAATCACTGCCCTCTCCGTCCTCCTTTTCCCTGGTCTCGGAGCAGTGGCCAGGCGGCATTACGATATCGTTAACAATTGCCCATCTTCCATCGAGTACTTCATCAACGGTAACTCTCAAGGCGACCTCGCGTCTGGAGCTACGGCCAGTCATGACCTTTTAAGTGATTTCAGCGGGTACATCTATACAGCCGCCAACGGTGGCAACCTTGAAGATGGCACTCATTTCTCTCGTGCTGTTTTTCGCGGTACAGTGCGTTCTCCTGCTAAACGAGTGAAGTCCTAGCCAAGTTGTTTCTGACCTTATTTTATCTTGCCCTCGCGTAGCTAAACTATTATTATATTCTTGTCGATCCGGGCTTCCTCAACGTGGGAATCAAAATAACCCCGATCAACAAAACGTCTGTAAGTGGAGTATGATCAGCTTCAATGTCCACCGCACACTCTTTGATGTGATGAACACAGGCTCTTGGCTTCTGCCCACCTATACAGTGCACCACTGCTGCCTGCTCCGCTTTCAGCCTAGACGAGAACCCGACCACTTTCCCTACCCCTGTGCCTGGTGTTCCGCCTAAAGCTCCCTTGTACGAATGCCCTGATGAAAACACGGGCTATACGGTCACGTACGTGTTGTCAAGCTCTTTGTGTGTTTCGGTTCATGAGTCCGCAATTCTTTTGCGGTTCGCGATTCACACTTCGAGCCGTTGTCATATCTTGCTCTGTTGGCGGACTATTGATTTATCTTCATACACCTAGGTTTTGCCCAGATGGCAAGTTCCCGCGTAACGAACCAAATCCCGGTGCCCTCCATCCACATGCAGATTCTAGCAAATGCCTTGATGTTCGCGGGGCAAAGTTCGAGAACGGCACTCCTGTCCAGATGTTCGTTCATCTCTGCCTCCCGATATAAGTCTAGCTTCTGAGTAGTATGTTGCATAGCTATGACTGCAACGATACTGCTGCCCAGCAGTGGGTCCTTCGACGCGGATCGACCAAAGTCAAGGTAGAGGGAACCAACTTTTGCTTGGATGCTGGATCGAGTAAGTCTGAGTACCCATCTTGCTCTCCATTGCTTAGATGCTCATATCCCCCGAGCACCCGGAAATGGCGTTGGAATGAAGATTTGGCAATGCTATGATAACCTTCCCGCCCAGCAGTGGTACTACACTAATGACAACCGTCTCGCTCTTGAAGGCCAGGGTACGATTATTTCAGTCCGTGGCTCGCGTTTTTGTTCTGATCACTGATGTGTGGTGCAGGGTTGTGCTTGGACTTGACGAATGGGGTGACGGTGAATTCGAACCAGGTTCAGACTTGGAAGTGTACAGATGGGAACACCAACCAAATCTGGTACTGGTAGACTGACTTGTGGCTGCGATAAAGATCGAGAACGTCATGTATCGGACTTCAATGATAGTATACGGACTATGCTTGTTCCTCGAGAGAATGTATATAAATAACTCGAGAATATCTCTAGGCAGTGTTAAGTCATAGTCTCACGACGGTGAGCACATAGGAACGTATTCAACATCAGATGAACGTCTAGTATGCGCTTGCCGTGTCTTAGCAGTACCGGGTAAGCACCTACTAGTGATAAATTGTTTATGTCGTCCGCAAACAACGACCATAGACATGCACCAAATTCCATCATTAGGCGATACGCTTACTGGGATCTTCCATTCGTTGCCCAAAAGAAGGCACAAGGTAGGTCTCAGTGCCACCCGCCAAGACCTCAGACGCGGAAAAACTTGGACTCACAAAGATATAAAAGACCTCAGAAAGGGGTAGTATCTCATCAGTCAAACACATTTGGTAGCTCAGCGCCTCAACATTTTCATCATCGTGCAATTCAAGCTCTCCATGCTTTCGTTTTTGCTTCTGTGGTTACCACTGCGTTGCTTTATAACAAGCACCCAGCGAGCCAGTGAGTTACTGGGCTGTTCAACGCTGCGATAGTCGATACCTCTGGCAGCACCGCTTTCACTCCCCTGCTGAGAATCTTGAGTTTTGTGGCTCAGGATCTGAGCGCCTCGTTGGCGATCCAACACCGCCAGTTTGTTGGTGGTGGTTCTTGATGAGTGCGAACGACAGTCCACACTTCATTATGAAACTAACATATTTTGTCAGTTCTGCTCGAGTAGTTTGCTGCGAGAACAGCATTTCGGTTTCAGTTTCGTGCATGGATTTATTGATGCATCCGCTGAAATGAAGTCGTCGCGACTGGCTACACTCTCATCTATCTCACTCTTGAACTTGAAGCTCTTTTTCAGCAAATATATATTGTCAAATAATCTGGTTTACGGATTTGGTGCCCTATGTGGTCGCTCTGGACACGATCGTCATGTCTGATGCAAAAATCACCGTATGGAGAAATGCTGCCCACGAACGCCAGCGAATCATCGAATTTGGACCCACAGAAGTATATATCGACTGTTTGTTGTTTGGCTCAGACCCACGCTGTCATCACGGATCCCACCAGTGATGGTCCCTTCACTCCCAATTGCGATTTCACACTTCAGGGCCGCTTAGTGTTGCCACGTCGTGTTGCTGTTACTTTTCCTCCATCCTTCTCCCAACACCTGCTCCACTTCCATTCTACAAACCTCGTTGAACATCGAGTGCTTCTAACCGTTGACGGTGCAGACTAGTCAGTGTGAGTCCATCTCTTCGTTTTCCCAGCGCTTAACCACATCGTCTGACCCTTCGCAGCATCCACTTGGAAGCTCCCTCCAGCCCAACCGTCGAGGTTGATATCATCTTCGTTCCCCACGTTGCACTCGCCTAATTACCCCACACTGCGCCTGCCACTCGTTTAGCATCATCCGTTTTCACCACCACTCCGGCGCTAATACACTCTTCCTGTCGAACTTGAACCATGCCCTACTACGCCGCTGGCTACACAATCACCTCCTTTCAGGTCTTTGACCTCGTCTATCATCTCACGGGGAAATCGTACAAGCGCGAAGAATACGACCTCGCGTTGGACTTCCTTTATGACGACCTCTTGAACAAATACGGTGTCGATATGCATGATCTTGACGACGCCGTTGAACCAACCATCCTCATCGTCTGTCTCGAGTCCGACTCTCCGATTTCCACTCGTGAACTTCTCAACAACAAAACAGCTGCGAACATCCGATCATATCTTGACCGCGCAGGACTCAAGCCGTACAAATCCCACTCGGCAAGCTGGAAGCAGTATCCTGGTTAAGGACCCTATCATCGGACGTTTATCTTGCCCCCGCTGTCGCATTCGTTTCGCCTATGCTATCCGCTTCTTCTCGCTCGTATAATGTTGCATATCTTCATGTTCTCTTGTGCCGATATTTCTGTCTTTTGGTTGTCCGGAAGGAAAAAGGAAGGGGGAGGGAAAGGGAAGGGGGGGTGTTTCTTTCGGGTTATTGGTCACAGTCTTATCTGCTCCATTCCATTTAGCAAAGGACCAAAGTACACCACGCCGTATGATACAAAGTGAAGTTCAATTCTTTGATTCCAAATCCCGCTAGTGTTCCGTCTCTTCCCATGTTCTACCGACAGTCTTAACCAAATCCGCTTCCGTGACCTTTTTCCCACTCGAGAAGTACCCTGCAGCAATCTTAGCGTCGATCTCCACACGCGAATCAGGAGGGATCAGATGATCTATAGAGCAGGCGGCATCGTCAACTTTTATCTCCGGCACTACGAAATCCAAATTCATACCAGGGATATCATATCGCGTCAGGATGGGTATTCCGCCCTTGACGATAGCGTCGTATTTCCTGGTACACCTCGATCAACCCTTCCGTTCCCTTTTCACTGTTAACGTATACTTACATGTCACTCATGCTGACCATGCGATCCACTTTCTTGATCCCCAACCAGTGGAGTACGTCGGGCATGAGTGCCTGGAATCGCATGTCCTTGACACCTGCAATCATCTCTGTCGACTTGAAGTACCGGTCAGCCGAGTCGCCACCACGTTTACGCAAGTTATAGACAAGATATCTTATCAAATCCGTTAACGCCTGGATCATCTCTGACGATTGACAGTAACGTACTTGGTCACTTCACCCAACGCTCGTCCTTCCTTTCTGAAGTACACCACGACACCAACTCCGCCATTCTGTGCGCCTCTGATACATTCCTCGATGGCATAGACGAGGTATGGCTTGCAGGTACAGATGTCGGAGCCAAAAACGTCGGAACCATTACCTGAACGTATCTTCAGCCGTGAAGAGTTACGACTGTAAACACAACGTACATTCATCATGGACACGCAAAGTCAATACTTTGCTCTCATCAGAGAGGTACGCGGGATTGCCAACTATATTCAAGCCGATTACTCAGGGAGTACGATGGACAACTGAAAGCACTTACAGACGTATACAGTGAGGTTTCCGATGGGTGGAAGGAAGACCTTGATATCCGGTCGAGTGATTAACTCAGGATACATTCCTCCAGTTTCTTCGAACAGCGCACGGCGCAATAGGGTCTCGGAGCTAAGAATAACAAATTATAAGCCTGATTTGGCTGGGCAGTATTAGTCAAAGGCACTTACATCCCAAACCTCTCCGCCACTCCCGGTAGGTACCAGACTGGCTCGACAGCAGCCTTGCTGACAAAGACCTCGATCCCATTATCCTCTGTGCTGTCTGTCCCGTCTTCGTTCTTCAATGGTCGGCTCCTCAAGACCAGGTGTCCATCAACCTGAATAGTGCCTTTTCTTGCAGCTTCATCCAACTCACTCATCTTCAAGTGTGCTTTGGTGACGGCAATACTTGGCCTGATGTCCAACCCCGTGTCCATCTCCTTCTTGAACACGGTCTGGACCAGGTGACCCCACGGATCAAAGGATACAATCTTCTTGGGATCGAACCATCCAGGTTGTGGCGGGAAATTGACGGGTGGCTCAGTCATGGTATAATCGGGTTTATGGGTTGGGGATAGCGAGCCCATGGCAATTGACAAGGCGCGATAGATCGAATAAGATCCGGAATGAGCGCCGATAGCGTTACGTTGCTTAATAGACGATTGGAGGCGAGAGCAGATAACCGGTCCCCGTTCCTCGGGCGTGGTTGCGCCCCAGCTAAGGGTATGAGGCTTGATGCCATGCTGGTCGGGGTATGCTATCAAAGATGTCAGCCTGGGATATACCAGTATCAAAGATCACGAACTTGTAAGGTTAACTCGACCGGGGTATAGCAACTTCTCGCGTTCCTTGTCACTCAAAGCACTTGTCTGCGACGGCGATGGTCCGTATGTACTCCCCGCAAGGGGGACGTTGGCGAGGGGCGAGACGAGTTCTTTCTCGTTACCTCTGTCCGACTTATCAGAGATGGACTCGGATCTGGATATAGGCTTTGGCTCGAGTGGCGTGTTGCTTGGTTTGCCAGTCAGAGCATCGAGCTGGGTGCGATAAGGTCAATTATATGCCCATGGCCTTGGATAGGGGTAGAAAAGGCACCTTGGCCTGCATTGCCTGCTGGTTAACCTGCATGGCTTCGAGCTGGGCCAGTATCTGTGTGAGGACTGCATCCGTCGCTGGCATCGTGGTAGATGAAGATAAAAGAGAGTTAATCCAACCCAGATACCATAAATCACCGCGTGCGGCTACAACGCGGTTCCGTGACATCACGCGGACACCCGTCACCCATTTTCAATATCATTTGACAAATTCAACTCGACAAGTTTACTTGTTCGGATGCTCGAGACGCGTAAAGAGTGGTGGCAAAACAACCAGAGGTTAAATCTTATCAATTGACATCCTCCCACCCCAATGACATGGGTGGCACCCGACTTCTAGTTCACTTGGATGGGTTCAGAACACCACGCTACGCTTAAAAATAGGAGGGCATACCTGCCGAAGCTATCTTGTTCGTCCTGGCTTTCCGCGGAGCTATATACATCGAGCGACACACCTGTGCTTCCTTTTGCAAAGCAATGCCTAGCTTGCTCTTCTCTATATCTGCAATTCTCGTTGCGGCTGTATAATAATTCCGCGGAGCTATATATACCGGGAGGTACACCTGTGCTTCCTTCTGCAAAGCAATGCCTAGCTTGTTCTCCTCTATATCTGCAATTCTCCTTGCGGCCGCCCAACGCGTTTTGGCTTGGCCAAACAGTCCCCAGCAGCCCCATAGAGCGGCACCAGAGCCTCAAGATAAGAAAAGAATATTGTGCAGGAAGCCAATTCACCCTGTCGTGCAGGAGTTGCACAGGATGATCGAACAGGATGCAGACCTTTACATGGGTTTCCACCAAATGTTCGAGGAAATCCCAGACGATCCAAAATATCGCCTCGACCCCACAGGAAAGCCACAGGTGCGATATGATCCTTGGTCATTATGATACACGAGCGGCCTCATACTATCATAGGTCCGGAACTATCAAGATATGCTCAATATGTTCGACGAGCTTCTCACACAAGCACCCGAGTATGGCGACGAAGTAACAGGAGAGCTGGCGCCGGTACCCCTCAATGCCATGCTGAACTGGCCTATGTGCACTCCCGCAGGCCTGCGGGTCTTCACTAATGAGAAGGTCAACGCTCAATTGAAGAAAATACTCGTCACCTGGGCCCAATTCCTCTCCTCCCCTCAATCCCGTTACCTTCTTACTGATGACAGGGACGGTTGGTTCGGTCCCGCGGCCCGAAAGGCCATGCCAGACTTTGAAACAAATTTTGAATGCGACTCGGCCAAAGAATACTGGGGTTTCGACTCCTGGGACGATTTCTTCACCCGGAGGTTCCGTCCAGGTGTTCGTCCCGTCTGTCATCCCCAGGATAACACAATCATAACCAATCCCTGCGAGTCGACAGCATACAAGATTAACCACAACGTCCAAGCCCTGAGCCCATTCTGGCTCAAGGGTGAACCATACTCCCTATCCCACTTACTTAACAATGATCCCCTCACATCTCAATTTGTGGGTGGGACGGTATACCAGGCCTACCTCAGCGCACTAAACTACCATCGTTGGCATAGCCCCGTTGATGGGACAATCGTCAAAATCATTCGCGTCCCTGGCACATACTTCGCTGCCTCGCCATCTACTGGGTTTGAGAGTGGCGATCCCGACCCCGCCGCCCCGGTCCGCTCCCAAGCATTTACCGTGAACCTGGCGACACGGGTACTTATTTTCATACAGGCAGATAGTCCTAGCATCGGGCTGTTGTGTTTCATTGCGGTTGGGATGGTCGAAGTCTCGTCTTGTGATGCGACTGTGTCCGCAGCACAGAGGGTGAGAAAGGGTGACGAGCTAGGAATGTACCATTATGGAGGGTCGACGTACTGTTTAGTATTCCGCCCTGAGACGAAGATTGCGTTTAGCGATGCGGTTTTGCAGTCTCTCAAAGATGGAAAGACGAGAGTACCTCTTAATGACGCTCTTGCGTATATTTCCACTAAATCGGGTTAGGTACATATATTTGTAAAATGCTCATTACAAGTATCTTTTAGCTCGTAGCTCCACTTACGGCGGGGTCACTTAGCGGTGCAGCGATGAGTCATTATCATCTTGAATTCACATTCGTTGAAAATGATAAGGTTCACTGCGCATACACGCCGCCAGATAGTATCCCAGAAGGTGTCAAATCAGTGTGAAGTGGGTCATGCTTTCCCACTCGGGGTACTGTAAGCAGCGGAGAAGTAAGTTCTGAAGTGCAGGCTGATCGTTACCTACCAGCTGAAGAGCCCTGTTGAATGTTAATGAGGAGGTGTGGACCATACCCGCATTGCACAAAGTTGCGAAGTCAACAACAGCACAACACGACTTGGGCATGGTGTTGTTTTGCGTAGCAGTGGTGCTTGTGATGGAAGTTAAGGGTGCAAGCGATGGATCCTGACACAGGTGAATGAATAGCATCCTCTACGGCAGAATACTACGGATGTGTCTAGGCCCTTCGTGGCTTGTGTGAAGCAGTAGAGATGAAGAGTCTGCATTGTTAGAGTTCACTCAGATCGTAATGCGGCACAGCAGCATAAGCGCCCGTCTTTCGTGACTGAAAAAATAAGACAACAGCTAAGGAAATAGCGGCTTTCGTCAGTATAGCACTGGCGTCACCCAAATGACTGGTGTCTACGAGTTCTGGTACCAACCTCGAGTCGCCAAAACGAGCCTGGTCCTTGTCAAAGGATCCCATGGGCAAAAAGTACTCTTCGCCCAAGCCGTTTTACAGAAGTTCTTATGGTCTCCATCATCTGGCAAAAATCCCCCTACTGCGGTGTCCGTTCTTCCGCGAGGCCTTAAGGACGGAAATTAAACCTCACCCACCAGAGGCATGCCTCTCGAGCCAACACAAGGGGACCCTATGGGAGACTTGTGGACTTATGTTTGCCGCTATGCTACTATTTAACCTGTGGCAGAGAGCTTCGTACCTCATATCTCAACCATGTCTCGTTTGTTAACTTCGTTGTCCTCCATGTTTATCGCTTTCTTGAAAACCGTACTAGGGTGGCCGGAAACCTCTCACGTCTTCCCCAAGAAGGTTGCACTCGAGGGAACCAAAGAAACGGGAGATTCGTCCTCTTTTTCCCAAAGGACGCTTCACCCCGTGGTCCAAGAGTTCAAGACGATGATAGAAGAAGATCCGGAACTTTACATGGGATTCCATCAAATGTTCGAACAGATCCCGGACAAACCAAAGTACCGAGTTGATCCCACCGGCAATCCACAAGTGAGCTTAATTATATTCTGTTCTAGCGACATTCGCTAATTTCTTGCAAGGTCCTCAACTACAAGCAAATGCTTGGCGTGCTCGATACACTTCTTACCCGTGCTCCCGAATTCGGTGACGGAGAGAAGGGCGAGCTAGTTCCTGTACCTTTCAATGCCATGCTCAACTGGCCTATGTGTACCGCCGCTGGCTTCCGTGTATTCACGTATGACAAGGTCAACGCCCAAATCAGGAAAATCCTCAACGTTTGGGCCCAGTTCCTTTCCTCCCCAGATTCCCGTTACGTCCTCACCGATGACGCTAGGGGGTGGTTCGGTCCCGACGCTAGCCGATCTATGCCGAATTTTGTCGATACATTCGAGTGCGATCCGTCAAAGGACTACTACGGTTTTGCCTCTTGGGACGATTTCTTCACCAGGAGATTCCGTCCCGGGGTTAGGCCCGTCAGTGATCCGAAGGACGATTCTGTTATTGTCAACGCCTGCGAGTCAGTTGCGTACAAAGTCAGCTACGATGTCCAAGCACGTAGTTCATTCTGGCTCAAAGGCGAAACATACTCCTTGCATCACATGCTCAACAACGACCCCCTGACCTCCCAATTCGTTGGTGGCACAGTGTATCAAGCGTACCTCAGCGCGCTCAACTACCACCGCTGGCACTCTCCCGTTGATGGCATAATTGTCAAGGTTGTCCACGTTCCCGGGACGTACTGCGCTAGTTCTCCTCTCAGGGGTTTCGAGTCCGGAGAGCCGGACCCTGGCGCTCCTGGCTTCTCCCAGGCGTTCACGACAAATCTAGCCACTCGCTTGTTGATTTTCATCCAAGCTGATAACCCCGACATTGGCCTCATGTGTTTCATTGCTGTAGGAATGGTGGAGGTTTCTTCATGCGAAGCCACTGTGAGCAAGGGGGAAAGGGTCAGGAAGGGGGATCAGCTCGGAATGTTTCATTTTGGAGGCTCGACGCACTGTCTCGTGTTCCGGCCCGAGGCGAAGATTACGCTGAGCGACGCAGCTCAGAAATCTTTAAGAGACAAGAAAACGATGGTGTTATTGAATAGCCCCGTGGCTAGAGTTAGCAACAGACGCTTCTAAATCATTTCAATCTCTGTTTGTACCAGATTCAGTTTGTTTTGGCTTTTACGACCCAGACGGAACGAACATCTTCGTTCTCTCACTGTATGCGCATTCGCTTTTTCTGACTAGTACCTGTTGTCTCCACTATTGTCTCTCGTCTCCTTTGTTTCTAGCATTGCTAAATGACGACGCATTATTCTATGGCGCCTGCAATTCACTCTCGTACAGGATCACCCACGGTGTCAAGCTCCGTAACCGTTTCTGGATCAAAGGCGAAATGTACTCCCTTTGTCACATGTTCAACAACGACCCGCTTGCCGCACAGTTCGTGGGGGCACTGTGTACCAACGTTTCCTCAGCGCCTTCAGCTAAGGTAGGTGGCAAGTCCCGTAAACGGGGCTATCGTCGGGACAATGCCTGTCCCTAGAACATACTACTTAACTTCTTCTACCACATTTATTTCCATCGGAATGTTCTACGACCCCATTTGTGAGATCGCAGGTTTCATGATGAGTGTCACCACAAGGACCTTGATCTTCATAGAAGCCGAAAACCAAGCCATCGGGTTATTGTGTTTCATGGCGGTTGGAATGGCAGAGGTGCCTTCCTACAAAGTCAGCGTGAAGGTTGGGGATAGAGTAAGAAAAGGGGATGAGATTGGGATGTTTCAACCGAAGGTTCGAGTCACTGTTTGGTGTTTCGCCTAGAGGCGAAGGTCGCGTTCGCACTCGAAGTCCATCGGGCATTATGAGAGCAGTAGACACCCATTCCTGTGGGATGTCTCTCTCTCTCTCGTCCTGATCCGTTCGTTCATCAAATTTCGTCTTTACGAATATGCGAAACTTAGAGTTGAGAGAATAGTTTTGCTCATCGTCGCGCTAACGGTTATCTAGAAATCACATATCTCGACTTTAAAAAAACCACAATTAATTAATTAATAGACCTCATGACGTCACCTCCGGAATTGCGCTTGTTTGCCCTTCCCACTGTAGTCGCTACCTCCTTCGCTGTCACCATCCAGAATAGCTACGAGCCTCTTCAATAGCTTGCCCTGCAACTCAACAGTCGCACTAAGGTCGGCAATTTGTTTACTCAGTTCGGTCTGGTTTTGGGCTAGCTTCAAGTTAGAAAGATCCCTTCGACTGGGTTGTCCGATCGGCGTCGGCGAATTATAGCCGGCAAACGAGGAAGAAAGAGGATAAATTGGGCGGGTAGGATCATTAGCAGGAGAAGGAGCGTGATCTTCCTCCTCATCTTCTTCCTCTCCTCGGTCCTGGAAAGTAGCAAGAGTTTGTTAATCGCGATCAGAAAGGGCGGGATACAAAGGAACGAACTTTGTTACTAGTCATTCGCTCCCAGACAAGGCTGAATTCACGTCCGAGAACAAAACTTGGGAGAGTAATGAGTAGTAGACCGCAGACAAGAATTGGGAGGGTGATGAGTCGTCCCAAAAAGGAGCGAGGAGTAATTTCTCCATAGCCAACAGTTGTTATTGCTGTAGTTGGGTGAGCGGAGAAAGCAAGAGTGCCCAAATGAACCACTCACTGACTAAAACAAACCTGAGGGTACTGGCTTAGAGGCGAGAAGGTAATCTGAATGGAGTACACTCACCAAGCAGCAGCCGGAATAGACTGTATGACGGGACTGATCTCAGAGTAGGAAATTGACGCGAGATAGAATTAGAACATACTGTAAATTGACTTGGATCACCATCCGAATTGATGAATGTTTCTAGAGTCTCATCCCATGTTCCACGTTCTGCGAAGTAGCTATGTGATGGAGTCAAATCGGAACCGGATTGTTGAAAGGACAGACATACAGGAGAGTGCTGAAAACAGTAAGGATCATAATTACGAAGAAGGCGATGGCAAGAAGAGCATGTTGAGATCTCCGCACGGAGAGATACATCACTTCAATCATTCTATTTCACAACAGTTATCGATGCTGTACCCCGAAGATAGGCGCTAGAGTACGTACAATAGGATGGTATGATTGTATCTGAATGGACGGAAAACTCTGAGCAAGCGGAACATCCGTAGAATGGAGAAACGAAATAGAATGGACTGTGAAGCGATTAGCACACCTCTAATTGCAGAGCTGATAGCTCACGGTATCTTGTTGGAGCATTAGCTCGATATAGTATGGCATAACCGAGAGCAAGTCGATGATCCCATAAAATGCTATATATTATGTAATCATCCAGCATGAGCAAACCTGCGGCGGGGACGGGTGTAAGAACAAAGACTGACAGAATATCCATTTAAACAGGCTTGTCCACGTATTGCTCCACGCGACGCAGCGCGAGATGTACTCCACGGTAAAGAGTGCCACCAAGCTTGTTTCTATCCCAAACCAAATCCGATTTGATATTGAGTGGAAAGCGGGCACTGTTTCAAGCACGGTGATGAGCGCAGAGATAACAATAAGGCCAGTCGTCACTGCGTATACAAGAAATGCAGAAGGTGACGATGTTGGACGTTCAAGGAGGGCGAAGAAATTGCGTTTCCATAGCGGATGGATGTTGTCGAGAACGGTGTCCTCTCCGAAAGATGTGGATTGGGGGAAAAGTTCGTTGACATTTGATGGTGACGGGGGCCTGTATTCCTCCGTAAGAAAACGAGAGACTTCCGGATAGTTGGCCCGTAGACGGGTGAGCTCTATAGATGTGTTGCGGGACATGGCAGGTGAAGTGACCAACCGGCGCTCAAAACGCCCTCGGAGAAAGCCGCGCATTCTCACGCTCGCCCAGCTCAATCCGCGTCCAGGTGTCTCTATCATCTTCCCATACATGAGAATTTTGTCTTCATCGTGTCCTGTCAGTGCAGACTAGGAGTTATTTTCTACAAGTGCGCCATGAATTTCTCACTTCACAGTCCCTATTTGAGGAAATCCTGCTTACCTGTACCGAAATTTCTCTCAGATGACTTCATTGCTTCGGAGAATCTATCGGCAGTGATGCCGGAAGCCATCAGTACTCCGAGGACGATGCATCTCTTTTGCGCAACTACTGGAGACGCTCTATAAAATATCTATGAGCGTTCTACGACTCCGAAGTCAACCCAATGCACGTTCCTTCACGCATGGTAGTTAGTAACAGCCTCCTGTTCTTTTCAGTCATCCTTACTTTGCGTGACCTGATGACTACAGGTACCAACCTATTCGAACGCCACAAGGCTCTTGGGGCTGCAACGGACTTTCGAACTCAACATCCCCCATCCGAGGCCATTCCGACACCCAAAGAGTACTCCTTTGTGTTGCATACAGTATCAACATGCCCTGTGCTATTTCGTGGTCGACCATGGCTCGTCAACGCCTATAACAGACCACTGGGTCATCACTGCAAAGACGCCTACTTTAACTTTCTCGGGCCGGCGGCCACCATCATCTCTGCGATAGTCAAAATCGATCCACCGGTACTATCCATGTACAAGCACCTTCTCCTGGTGTAGTACTTCACGCTCAATGTTCCCGTCATCGATTACATCTGTGACGAGGGTAATGAAAACTACCGGAAACCTGTCTGACGTTAGCCGCAGATCTTCCATCCATGACGCCTCCCCCACAATCAGTCTTTCCCACTGGCGTTATCTCCCGACCCCACCAAAGTCTTTCGCCGTCTCACCTGCGGGTTCCCAAAGTAGAGCAGGACTTGTCGCGTTACAACCGTAGACGGGATATGATGAGAGCTGAAGTAAGCATTGAAGACAGTTCATGCAGTGAGCATCCTTCAGCGCGTGCTCCTAGTCCGAATCATCCGAAGCTATGCCTGTCGTTAAGTCGTCTGCGCCAATGTCAGCATTTCCTCAGTAGTGATATTGAGCGTGGCGTCACGCAGACCAGTTTAGTCCACTCAACAGTCAGACCCGTCATGCCAGGTGGGAGACAATGACCCCTATGCGATCCGAATCGCGAGCGACACCAACGTACAAGCTTCTCAAATGATCATGGACTTTTGCCTCGTCCTCCTATGGACTTCCAAGGTATGCCTCACTCTATTGCCGCTTTTTCCAAACCGCCGAACTGGGTGTAGATTATGGAGGGCGGGTTCAATATTCAATCGAAGCCTCTGTGTTCGCGAAAACATCCTCGTAAGTACACAATGAATTACGAAGGGCATCTGTTAAGAGCTCTGAGAGGACGTTTTCAAACTATGCCTCAACGTACCATAGTCGAGAATGCTTGCACCAAGGAGTGCGATCTCGTGCGTTAGTCAGGTCGCCGCCTCCCAGTACTATGCTCAAGGCCCGTTCCCCGTATGCCACTGCCACTTATCATCCTCAACAGCGTTCTTCAGGCGGTTATTACAAGGCGTGGAGGATGTATGGGCATTGTTCGTCGCTGACACAAGACCTCCTTCAATCATAAACAAACACCGGACTGAGCTGACAGTCGCCTTCCATCTCTTTCATTCCAATCGCTCGTGGGAAGACTAGGGCGACTACGGGTGGACCTCTGAGGCTGAGAAGGTGTAAAAAAAATATGCTCCAGGGGGCGCTGACTTCAACCAAAAGAGAGGCATGTTCACAGTAAAGAGTATAATAACAGATATTCCAGGAGGATCCGAGCTGCATATGGATGATAGGAGAACGACAGTCGAGACTGAGAGGAAGGCAGTCTATCCTATGTGGGATCGTGAAACGGGGAAAACCACCGAGATGGAGAGAAGAATTCCCTGAACACGGGCGCAATACGGACTGGGGATCGATGGGCTCAAAACGAAATGTTACGAATTCCTTACGTCGTCCTCGCCCAGCCATGTCCGCACCCCCAAACTCCAGCAGACAGATGTTTGGCGGTTCGACAATTGTGTTTAGAGTGTAATCAAAGACCAGAAGGCTATGCTATAATTGAATTGGTATCGTTCATCACAGTCGTTCGATGACTCTTCTAGTGGCCAGGTATCCAAACCGCCGCCTTCCCACAACCATTTACCGTGTTGAATGGAGTTCTGTCACTCATCTCCTCCAAGGGTCCTAAGCCAAAGGATCGGTGCAACGCTATTATCTCGAGGTAAGCTGATGTCTGTTCCGGTGGCGTTGTGTTGAGTCCAAGGTATTGCTCCAAAACCCATAAGGTTGGTTAAGGGACAATGCTCTGGGAAGACGCACATGCTCCACTCAGTTAGCCTGACTGCCTGCCCTGGTCATTCGCGAGTGGAGTCGAGCATAATTGTCATTCTGGCGTCGCTTCGGGTGGTGTAACTATTTTCACACATGCTTAATGCTTCTCTTTCATTATCGTGGGATCCTTGTTAGCCAATGACTTTCAGGGAACGGAACAATTACCCCAGAATACATTGATCCATGGGGTCACCTGATATTGTGAGGAGAACTTGACGTGCCAAAAAGGGAAGTGGAGATAGAAGAACCCTCAGAACGGGAGTGCCATAAGATCTTGGTTCCTGACTTTGAGCCGGTCCTGTGTGGGCGGATTCCATAGCAGGTGATTTGTTGCCCTAATTTGGTGATGGTTTAGAGAGATAAACTTAGGAGACCCGATTGCACGGGGCAGCTTCCCTGGATGACTTAAAGCTGACGCTGACCTCCTCCACCTTTAATACATGTCTCTGTGGTGCCCCCCCAACGAAGCATAAACAATGTTGGCATGTGTGGACGTAAAACGAACGACTTTTTGCGCGACGAAATCAAAAATTGACGTTCATATCTCACAGTTTCAGCCACACGGTGCAGGGACTTCACTTCGCAATTCAGTGCGGTTAAAAATAGATCTGAGGCTCCACAAAGCGACTGTGAGGCATACCGCAGCTTACAAGCTTCATCCCAGTCCCAACAAATTAAGCGCAAAATAAGATCCTTCGGAAGGTATAAAAGCCCAACGATGGGCCTCTATCTCGCCAGTAAAACACATCCTTCAGTAGTTTAACCATCATGCAACTCAAGCTCTCTGCTCTCGTCCTCGCTGCTATTGCAACCACTGCCGTTGCTGGTGGGGGACCATCCTCCAAGCAATGCAGCACTGGCCCTATTCAGTGCTGCAATCAGGCTGGTACGATCTCGGACCCTTCCGTCGTAACCGCCCTCAAGAGCGTGAATGTCGTCGTCACCGACCCGACCGTCCTTGTTGGTGTCGATTGTACCTCCCTCGTTGCTGGAACCACTTGGTGAGTGCAACTGCGCCTTGCACACACTGTGAAGCTGACAGCAGTAATAGCTCTGGCCAAACCCTTTGCTGCAAGAATAACGACTGGAGTAACGTCGAATCCTATTTCTGTGCTGGAAATATACTAATATATCGTCCCAGATGGCGTCGTCGTTGTTGCATGCAACAACATCAGCGTTTGAGAAGGTTTTTCTCCACCTGTCTCGTGTATCTCTGTAGTTCGTAATTGTGCCTCGTGTATGTGCCTTGTGAATGTGATGTGATCCGGCTTGACGTGAAAAGAAAAACGAAGTTCCGATCGAGAACATAATGTTGGCAATTGACCGAAGGCAGCGAACAGTTGGGTTCGTTCGTGTCCTCTACTTTCTACGCTATCTAGAACAAGGAAAGATTACCGACATAAGGGCATTGACGCTGTTCGGTGCGGCCCCCTTCCCGGAGGATTCTATGTCCACCTCCTAAGTGCCTGAGTCAATTCTGAACTCACGCCATCCATCACGAGCGTGTGGCCCAAGCGGGATTCTACGTCCCCCTTGCTCTCTTCCTTCCACAAGCGTCCGAGTCACAATGTACTCGCGCCCCATCCCGAGCGCGTGGCCCTAACGGGATTCTGCGCTCAGACCAGCCTATCATATCGTACGTATATGTATCTCGACCCTTGCCTAGCTTCAGCTAGTACCGCGGACTGCCACCACGCACCGCGTAATAAACTGTTGAAGGGAAGAAAAAATTGACGCTATTCAGTAGCGTAGTTCCTTGTCAATCGTCCACCGGCTTACCGTTACACTGATCTCCACCGCCAGATGTTCAAGGCTTTGGCCTTCCTACTTGCATCGCGAAGCAGTCCGGAGGCTCGGAACCATGCAGGGTGGCCTACAAGATCAATACATCAATGATACATCAGCTCACCGTGACTTTTACGACACTTCGGATTGACCATATGTGAGCTACCATGGGATGGGTTGATGGGCGGGAGGTGGATGGACGTGGGCTGGTAGGCCTGACAAAGAACTTTGAAGGGCGCGAGGTGTTGGTTGATGCGCTAGAGAGAACCACGGGGATTGTATAGCGCGGCGGTTGGGCTACGTGAAGAACACATTCGCAACGATGTGACTCTGTTGAAAGAGGTGTTTCTCGCTCAAGCTGCTGCCTATTCCAGCTGTCATGAGACTTACTGCTAGCGACCGACAACCCGCAACCCCTGCAACTTCCCTTCGATGCAGCCAGAACTAACAATATCCCTATCATTAGACACAACTTGATGCGATACTGCAGAAGGAAGACCCACAAAACCTTGCTTTACACAGGCCCTCGTTCGGACTCGGACCACTGGCTCATTCAAGAAAGAAAGATGCGCAAAGATTTCGCAACCGGTCGTGAAGCCCACACCTTCCTGACCCCGGAGCGACTACTCAATGCCCCTTACGGCGCTACGCTTTGATACACTCCGAGCCGAGTGCTGTCCTTGTCCTTGTTCTGGGAGGTGCGGAGATTTACTCTGTGAGAGGTATTGTCGACCTGTAATTGTTCCGCCCTCTTTCGCGGTCTTGTTCTGAATACCTGGGGGTTATTTATGGGATTGCAAGGTGACTCTGTTCGTAGTCTCGGCGCTCTAGTATCGGGCTAATGTACTTTATTCTTATATAGATGACGAAGGTGCCAGCTTACGAGGCGGCCGTTCATCAAGGGAGTGGGTTACTACCTCGTACTCCGACCAGAAGCTCACGGAGGATGAGTAACACTGCCTTTTGAATGGCTACATTGGTATTGCTCACCGCCGCCATTAGGCGGTTTCTCCTTGCTGGACATACAATCACTAGAAGTGTCGACTTCGTCTCCCACGGCCCTTGCTTGGCGAAACTTTTTCGCTATACACTGTTAGAGTGGAAGTAGGTAAGATAACATTGTTTGCAGTTGTGTGGACGATGAGACGAAAAGTGAAATCATTATGGGGGTCCAGAAACCCTCGCTTTGCCAAGCAAGGGAATGTCGCTGCCCTACCGATAACAACTCAGCGTAGCTGAGCCTTGCAAACCCGGTAACTGAATAACCTACAACACCAATGCTTCGACTCCAGTTGATCTGGTGGCGTGACGTTGGGACCAAAGCATTGGTTAAATCCTGAAAGTTTGATTAAGAGACGACACCCCTGGAGACGGGAGTAGGCCCCACCCAGCGCACTACGCCACTGGTCTTTACCTGCAGGCCTTATATCATTTCTGCGTCATTTCTGGAGGGTAAAATAGTTTCACAGGGCCCCGATGCTTCTCTTTATTGTCGTGAGATCCCTATTAGTTGATGACTTGGAGGAAACGCAATGATGAACCTTACGCCACATTGATCAAATGAAAAGGCCGCCTGCTGTTGTAGAGAGCTTGATGTACCAGGAAGGGAAGGTGGAGAAAACAGTAGAGCCTCAGATTGCAGTGTGCCTACATCTTGATTCTTGAGGATCCACTGTTCCTACCTGCAGGTCTCGTTCGCAGAAAGTGCCCTTTTCATATCGGAATGGCTTGACAGGAATAAGAGATCATCGCTATTTCGCTCAGGCAGACTTTGAAATGGCAGTAATCGATTTAAGCGCGCTGGATAAAGTTCCGGGATGAGCCCTGATACCGTCCACCATTAATACAGGTCTCTAGTGTCCATGGTGTCCACAAAATGAGACATAACAAATATTAGCTATGTGTAGACATAAAATGAACTCAATAGCTCTGCACAATCAAGCCAGAAACTGGCGCTTGTGTCAAACAGGCTCAATCACACATTTTGGGGGTTTTATCTCGTAGTTCAATGTAGCTAAAGATAGGTCTCGAGCCCCACCAAGTCGACTCCCCCTCATCATCGTCATCATGCAATTAAGCTTTCCGCTCTAGCCTCTCGTCCCCCCTGCTCTACTTTAATTCAATAAGTTTTGCCTCGCTTGGCACGCGCGCAGGGGAAGCGCAGCGAGCGGCTGGGTAGTCTGGACCAACGCCCATTGCTGTGACTCGGACGTGCTGCATCACACCGGTGAGGATGGGAGCAAAGAACATTACATAAGTTCCTTGATATCAGGGCGTTTACTGAGGACGCTGGCAGTGCTGCGAGCACTCATCTCCCTTTTCGCCACAATTTGTGTTCATGGGACTCTCTGTATCCGGACCTCTGGAAGCGCGCAGACGCGGTGCCTCATTTAAGCCTTTTAATGTAGGAAGCAAAGCATCGACACGAAAACCACCCCCCAAACCTTCTTCCGCTTCTTCTACAGCGTCCAAGCAAGAGAGCCTGAGTCAGTATCACCAGATGTTCATGTCCCCATCTACAAACAGACCCACATATTAATGACATAGTAGCCCATACGCTCTTTCCTGGCCTATGACCCAAAGGATCTCCTCCCTAGAACAGCCGAGGAAACATAATTCAGCATGGCCAACTATACGTGTCCTCATCCGCCACAATAACCAACATCTCGATGATATAGCCTTCTTCCTCGCGTATGACCCAAAGGACCTCATACGAAAGCCAAGGGAGAAGACGTGGGGCCACTCTCACCAACCACACATACCTCCTCGCATAACCGCCAGTAAGGAAAGCTTTTGTCAGTATCAACAGCCGCATTTACCCTCTATATGTCGATTTAACCCCCACCTCATCGATTATTAATAGATTGATTGCCTAAAGCTCATTCGATGGAGGGTGTCCGACTTGACTCTCCATCCCATTATCCTTTACCCCGATGTTACCCAGGTACCCGCAAGTCTGATTGAGGAGATCAACAACCGGATGACTGACATGTAGAGAGCTAGTGATATGCTGTGGTTATATGGTCCAGCAAGCGTGGGCAAGACGGCAATCCCGCAGACGGTTGCAAAGTCTGCAGATGCCTCTTATGTTCTTAGCGCTACAGCTTTCCTTTCGCGAACCCGGACACAGAACGGCCCATCCCGCTTTTGGGCATCTGTTGCATGCTGTCTAGCTGGTCATAATCACCTGCATCGTTATCTAGTTTGTGAAATAGTTTGTGAAATATATCCGCGATGATGAGACTGTCTCGAAGGCGGGCCTTTGGGACCTGTTCAACGAGCTTGTTCTCCAGCCGCTATCCAGGTTCTGATGAATGACGGAAACTTCTAATCATCATCGACGGACTGGACGAATGTCAAGGGGAGAGGGGACAATGCGAAATTATCGAGTGCATCTTTAACGCTCTTCGACGCCCCACACATCTCCCAGTCACTTAGATCGATCATATGTAGCCGACCATAACCTCATCTCAAACGTCCATTCCACAGAGCCATATCCCACAATTCCTGTTGAAAGGAGCTTCTGATTGATGATCCTGAAGCGCAAGGTGATGTTGATCCCTATCTCCGGGACGAGTTTGGAAGGATTGCGAAAGGGCATGGGAATAGTCTGTGGGAGAGGGGAATCTGGCCGCGTAAAGATACTTTCGACAAAATTGTGACTGCCTCTTCAGGCCTCTTCGTCTTTGCTGTGACGATAATCAGGTTCATCGGTGAGCCTGGCTCTAACCCGGGAATCACAGCTCGAAGTCGTGATCGTCTCTATCTGTGGAGCCCCCATCGACCGTTAGAAATCCTCTCCTGTATCTTGGCAGACTTTACTTCGACCTCCTTGAACGCTCACAAGCGGATATCTTGCCAACAACTCTCCAGGTGCTTGGAACTTGCACAGTCTGTCCATCATTGCCAATGCTACATTTGACCCAGCTTCTCAAACTCGACTTACACACACTTGATAACACTCTCATGTCTCTACGCTCTGTCATCGATGTCCCATCCGGTGAAGGCATGGTCGAGAAGCCTCTACGATATTACCACGTGTCCTTTCCAGATTTTCTCACAAATCCTAACCGCTCGGGGAGGTTTTCGCAGGACCCCGATCCACGCCGCACCCGTGTCGCAGGAGCATGTCTTTGTGTATTTGGCCGTACCAAAGTGTCCTACACAAAACTTTAGTGTAGGATCCTAGGGCTTTCGAACAAGCAAATCCATCCAATCTCCCAATCTCCCATACTATACTCACGTTCGCTGCTAACCACGCCTGGGACATTTGTATGACAGTCCTTGACCTGAGGTTCGTTTCGATTATAAGGCACTGAGTTGATTGGCGATGCAATTCTAGTCCAATCTTTCCTCCGCTTCCTCCGGTGGCTCTACTCCCTGGTACGTTGCGTTACGTGGGATCCCATCACCCAATACAGACTTGACGTGATATTACAGACGAAAGATCAGCAAGACTTGGCAAACATCGTTCGTACGTGCTCTTGCTGTGCATTGGAGTATGAATTAACAGAAAGCGAAACTTGAGGAATCCCCGCGTTACGTTTTATTTGGCTTCGAGACGAGGACCGTCGTTGTCCTCGTTGTCCCAGATGGCATGATGATATATTCAATGGAAGATGTTCACGGTCTGGAACTTTTTTGCGTTTCTTCTCTAGTCTTTGAATAGTCGAGATTCAGTTGGTGTTTTGTGCTTCGTACACATGTAAAGGTTAGAAGCCGCTGAACAGTCGCGCCGTATTGTTACCATCATCGTTAGACCATTCTTCCAGGGACTGGTCATAGGAGTCTTCAGTCGTCCTGCCTAGGCACCAAGTTGGGACAAGGAAAGAATTCTCAATCATCAACCATCGGTCGGGGGGATGCTAGTGGCAATGAACTTAGATGAGGCTGGAGCGCAACCGGAACTACCAGCTTCGTAATTGCCTGTGTCGTGGGTTGCTGCCGAGAAGGATGGGTAGGGCGATAGTAGCTGCTAAGAACAGGAATGATTGAGCAATACCTCTAGTATTGAATAATCGATAATCAATCGGATATCTTATATTCCGTAACAGACCAATCAGCGAAACCTCGCACTCTCACAGAGTAACCTGCAAAATCAACACATCAATCCATCTCCCAAACTTAAATCCAACACTCTTCATGCACCCGACCCTCTCAAATCCCCAGCGTCTATAAAACCTCTCCAACCCCCGTCCACCATCCCACCCCTCTGTATCTAATGACATCACGGATAACACCTGTCGTATTCTCCCCGTTCCATCTGGCCTTTCCACGTCGCCCTCGCCACTGGTAATATCAACGCCTTGAGTCGGTTCAGGTACGCGTGTTGTTTGTAAGGCGCTCATTAACGCGTCCATCAGCACAGAACCTACACCAACGGAGTGATACTGGTGATGGATGTAAATCGAAATTTCGACGGTATGTCTGTATGCGGTGTATGCTGGGCGGAACGGTAATGCGTATGCATAACCTATTACTCTCTCCTTCCCCTCCGCTGGCTCCGACTCTCCGATATTGCCATCAGTACGCTCACCAAAATCAGACCCGAGTGGTGGGGGCGAAGAGGTCATAGCAACCAAGAATGGTAAGCCCCGACTCGTGGTATCTTTATACACGTTCTCGTAAAAATCAATGTTGACCAGGTCGAGCCGGAAGGAAATGACAGTGTGTACAATGTAATGATTGAATATCGCCGGTAGGGAAGATAGATCAGCGGGCGTAGCTGGGCGTGTATGGAGTAGGACTCTCGGTCTGGATATGCTAGTTACAGTGATAGTAGATGCGATAGAATGGTTGGGGAAGGAAGTGTCGGGGTCAGCGTGATCGTGACCAACGGTGCGAGTTGGACCTAGAGGAGTAGAGGTCATGTTGGTGGTCAAGTGGTGAAGAAACCAACTCCTAGGATAAAAACAATACGACAATTCCCGGATCGTTTGCCTTTTGTTTTTACTGACCAATACAACAACCAGCAGGACCCCACAAGCCCATCGCCCAATCGTTAACTCGAATGATCCAACGTCGTCCCTGTGATTATCATGGATAACGAATTAAATCAGCTATCTGTTATCTGCGATTGGGGTCGCAAGGACGGGGTGCCGCTCAATTAAGCAAATCAAGGTAAGCACGGACCCGAATGATTAATGACGGCAGAGAGGAGATCATTAACATTGGGTACCAGCGTGGTGATATAAGAGGACCTAGATTATCCCTGCAAATGTTGTATCCCCAAAATCTGGACAAGTTTCTCTAAAATCTTGGGAAGCTAAAAACCGTTTTCAACCGCGGCAATGAGAAACGCACGGAACCATTGCAGAAAAGCGTGGAGATATTTTCTGGTCCGGATACGAACTCCCAAAATGCAGGAATTTTGGGATGTAGCATTTGTAGGGATAATCTGTGTCCTGACATAAGCTGATCCCGAGCTAATTCAAGCTCAATTCTCTGATCCCCGACTTTGCTCAGGGGGAAACTCGGGGACTTTGAAGGCACATGTAGTGATATAAAAAAAGAAAAAGGAAGGCACATGTAGTACTAACAGACCACTTTGAGCGGTGAAGCTTTAGTCACCAACAAGGATCGTCGCATCCAGAATTCCAACCGTTCCATCCGTCCTCGTGTTCCTTCTGACACACCCTCAGTAGGGTAAGAATCCTATATTAAAACAGAATCTCCTGTCCGGAGCCGCGCCGCCTCCCCGACTGTACTATCTCGAACACCAATCTAACGCTTAGTCTGCCGTAGTTAGACTCACGAAGTGTCTTTCCTTATGTGTCTTTTGACGACAACACCGTGTGATCTAACGCTCTCAATACCACAAACCCCTAAATTGACCAACGAGCCCATAAAAAGGGGATCCGCGAATCCCCCAAACACCGAACCTAACCTTAATGATTAATCAGTCAGCCACGCGTCTGATTGGAACAGTCCAAGGAACCTATTTTAGCTCAAAAGCCCATTCATTCCTCTTCCATATGGTGCATGATGCATGATGATTCAAAGCATCTCCGACATCTGTCAAGAAGCAGTGCTTTGACTTAATCATGGGTTGCCATTGGTAATCCAGCATACGTCGTCCGTTTCCGGACGCCTCAGATTTTCGCTCGTTCGCAGACGTAATGTGTTTCTTCAAAGATGAAACACGTGAATAAATCATAATAGTACACACACAGCGTTTTCAAAATCAAATGCTAATCAACGCAAGGCGCTAAGCGAGAGACCACGGGTAAAAAAAACGAGGATGAGTTATTGAACTAAACCGGAAATAGGGGAAAGGAGGGTTAGGGAATGGGGAATGGAAAGTGGCGATGACGATGACAACGAGAATGAGAGCGTCGGAGATAAAAGAACGGGGTAAGGGTATCTCGGTACTAGGGTTTGTTGAAACTCGAAGCGGAAGGGAGGCGAGGTTGAAATCGGAGTGGGGGACGGTCGTAAAGTGTCGTATGCAGGTCGTCAATAGCGTTATTCCCACAAGCCGGAGGAAGGGGAGAGACAATGAGGGTTCGAAAGGGTCTTGGACTCGGGAATTGGCCATAGGTAAACCCATGTGCGTGCACGGCGGAGCACTCCCCGAAGAACGAGGCATAGTGCCAGGTGGCATTAGGATCAGCCGCACTACGAGCATTGCGAACTTGTCAATATGTTATACTCTTCAGCCAGTGCTGTATACGCGGCAGGAAAGAAGGAATAGGAAAAGAAGGCAAGACCAGAATGTAACTGAATCAATAGCAAGGAATGGCACGGTCCGGTATGGCGTCGTTAAGAAGCGAGGAGAGCATAGAATAGCAACGTAAGCCCCATGACGCTTGCTAAGCGACCAAGGACTTCGACGGTTGATGAGCCGGGGTGAAGAAGAGGATATGGCGATGATGACTGTGACGGTGCTTGCGCCGCTGGCCGTGCAGCGAGGGAAGATGAGGAATGCGAGCGGGAGAGGGAATGAGTGAAACCTAGAGCGTAAGCGAGCCCATGTTGTCCTTGTCCATCGTCATCATCAAGCGATTCTTCGGGCGCGGGCGATAGGCCAAGGACCGATGAGTCTACGGAGGAGGTGAATGAGGAGGTTGAAGTACGAGAATGTTTGGATGTGGATGTGGACGTAGATGCAGACTGTGAGCGACCCCGCGTGGTGGGGGTGTTGTCAGGTATCATGCCGAAATTGGGGTCGGGGGAAGCAATGGTCGCGGCATCGCGTGACGTGGGCGTTGCTGTGGTTTTCGTCCGGCTGGGGATTGGTTTGGATATCAGAGTAGGAGAGGCAAGGGAGAGGATATTGGTTGTGGAGCAGGGTGCACTGCAGGAGGGACACCGACCATCCGAAGACGGGCCATGTAACCACTGGACCACTCATTAACAAAGACGCAAAAGGGAGGGGAGATACACGCACATCTGTGATATGCTCCAAGCAGAAGATCTTTCCACAACACAGCGTGCGTGAGGGCTGGACGGCATATTCAAAACTGAAAGGGTAGAAGTAAGTGAGATGAGATGTTGCGACGATAAAACGACGGACCAGATACCACAGTCGCGATCTACGCCTTCGCGTTTGCGCTGGGTCTTTGACGACGATAATCTGCGCCTGGAGAAGACGCGTGGAGGCGGAGTTGGGATCCGGTCGTCGAAGGAGAGGTTGGAGGCTGGGGACTCTGCACCGAGGTTGAGCGAGTACTCTGGGTGCTCGTCAATACTGTCTAAACGCAAAAGAGGACGGGGACGAAGCATAAGCAAGGAAATTTATTGAGAATAATGATATATACCAGAGTCATCGAAGTGGTCCAACCATTGTTCCACAAGGTCTTGGTGTGGAATGGTCAAGGGGGGGAGACTGGGCCGTGGACGAGGCATGCAGGAGAGGAACAAACATAAATTATTTATTTATCTACTTCATAAACTTAACCTTTTGGGAAACCTTTCTCACGTTTCAAACCACGTGGGATAACACTGTTACGTTGTATGCACGAAAAAACACTATCGCGACAAAATAACTAGATCAGAGGTTATGCTAACGGTGATAGCCTTGGAACCTTCCCCGATCGTAAAACAGCGATCCTTCTCCCCAGTCTCGTTGTGTCTCTATATATACAGAATATTGAGTGGGCTAAGAACCCCTGAACAGGAAGACAAACACGCACGAAAAGTGGAGTCTTAACCTCGTTCCACCGAATAATATTCCTTTTCTTATTCTTCTCTATCTGCGAACAAGTATTCAGTAGATCCGGAGCAAAACATCAACATGGACACACCTGTGCAGCCAGCCATCGTACAAAGTAACGAATATGCAACGCCGGTATCTTGCCCTCGACAAATTGTAAACGGGTAAAGTTGAAATCAAGGATAAGATCAAATAAAGGGTGGTCACCAAGATCTCCAATGTTGGTGCATGCGGTCCAGACATGATGCGCAGCATAGGTGAGTATACGATGAGCGAGAGAAAGTGCACTTGGTTTGCGTGCTTTCCAAGACAAATTTTTGGCGTAAAGTACTTTAGTTTGTCCAAGTGCCCGGAAACAGGCTTCCGCGTAACCGGAATGGATGCCCCGTGGACGGAATGCGAAGGACTGTGAGCGAGAAGGGTTCTTCAAGAACTCGACGAAGGAAGAGTGGAAGAAGCGCAAATGGTCCACGGATGCCTTGTCAACCGAAGGAACGTGAATAACGGAATGAACTTTCCGAAGAGCAGCGTAAAATCCTTCCTGTGTAACGTTCAATAGGTTGGCCAATTCCAACACAGGAAGTTGCGGGTATAGCGCGCATGCTCCAAGGAGTTGAAGGAGAGTCGGAAAGTGGGCCGCGTGAACGCGAGAAAGGATCTGGAGGTAAAGCGTATCAAGTGGTTTGAGGGGATTTGTACGACTCAAGCTAGATGCAATGCTTGAATCTTGGATGAAATCCAGAACAACCTTCAGTTGCGACTTTGGCATATCAAGGTCCGGATCGTCGATGAACCTGATAATCGTGGATGCGTAGATGAAAAAACCCGAAGCTGCCCTCACGATGATCGCTATATCGTTCTCCTGCGGCCAGGTCTCCCCTAGCTCCATCGCTTGTGGATGGGCGTCAATGATCCGTCTAAACCCATCCCGAATAAACAAGTCGATATCTCTGCCATCCATCGGTACAACCTCCCACCGGCAGCGAGTTTCGAACTCCTTCCGAATTGTTTGGTGCAAGTGGGGCTCCGGACGACTACAGATCATCCAACGGAGCGGAAGCGGCTGAGGCGAATTGAGCGTCTTCCCAATGAGGCGAAGGATCTCCATTTGCTCTCTCTCCCCTTTCGACTCATCTAATCCATCAATAATAACAACCAGCTTCTTCGGCAAAGATGCAAGTCCAGACAAAGGCTCGATAATAAGCTTTCGAAATTGCGTGGCGAGGTCCTTCCTTAGCAGCCCCGTATCAGCCACCAGCTGCTCCGCAACACGAACGCTGTACTGCGGATCTCTCCTTGCTAACTGGTGTGCAATCGCTACGAAGAGCCGGGAAAGGTCACTGCCATGACCGGATTCGGAGAGGAAGAGGGCAGCGCCTAGACGCCTTGATTTTTCCGCCAATTCCCCCAGCGTCTGGGCAAGCGCCGACTTTCCCACACCTGCTGGTCCGTAGAGCCATAACATGTCGCGGTCATGATCCTGATCCATCCATTCACCGATCTCCTTGATCAGAGCCTTCCGAGTTCCCTCGAGGCATCGAGGTTGAGGATAACGTTCATATGAGTCGAGTTCAGCGCCTGGCATGGACCGCTGTGAGAGGAGCTCGACGACTTGGAGAGATCGTCAGCGAATGGAATCATTGCAAGCAAAATCAGGCCGTACCTGACGATCCAGTGTGCGGGTAGGCAAAGTTGTAATTATACGTGTTGTTCACATATTTTTCGATGAATTTCGGATCTTGGACAACGAAGTTGTGTGCACCGTGGAAGAATTGCCCTAGAATGTCCTACTCAGCGGCATGTATATAATAATCTAAGTCCTTTCGTACCAGGTAGCATAGATTGTCCAGGGTGAATCGACGGGTTGTGCTGCTGTGGATAGAACGGATAACCTTTCGGTTGGTTAAGGATGTATGTTTGAGTAGGATTATCAACGTAAATTCCCTACCCTGTGTAGGCGGAAAACCTGGCTGCGGAAGAGTCGTCATGAATGTGTGAAGCGTCACTCGCAGCCAGAGGATGATGGTAGGAGGCGAGTTAGATAGCCACGATGGCAGGATTGAGATCCAGGCTGCCAGCGTCTTTTGTGAAGACCGATGGGCTGATAAGTCGGTTCCCACAATGATCACAGCTGAAATAAACCTTTGCGAGTGTGCGGTATTTGGCGCCAGTAACACGGTACAAAAGCTGGTACCGCATTGCTGACAGACCGTAGGGACCCGTAGCCGAAAAGGGCCAAAATCAGAGTAGTCAAACCACCCCATTCTTTTTCCAACCCACCTCAGTCGCCTACCACCACGTCGATAACTTCTGAGGTGGAGTTTCAATAACCCTCCGGTTCTACTCTTACCCTTATCACTTACCTGTAGATTGCTTTCGCTCATTAAGAGGTGAATATTATATTCATCTACCACTGCGTCGGTGACTCCTGAGATTACTGTTCGCTCATTACTTACAAGATCACAGGTACAAAGTTTAGATGGCAACGTTGAACTAACTATGAGACGGGGAACGGGGAACAGAGGATATACAGCGACGAATGATTGCGCCGATGAGGGAGGTGATGGTGATGTGACAGGTGGAGGCGAAAGGGCACTATGAGAGTAGGTGTTATCTCTGCACTCGAGCGCGAGCAAGTTCAAAACGGAACTGAGGTGAATAGATTGAAATCAGGCTGTGGTCGTGTGTAGTCGCAACTAGGGTTGCTTCGTATGAGGCAGGAAAAGGTGAACGAGACAGTGAACGACATGTGCGGAGGGGACTCAGACTCGGTAACGAAAAGTAGCATGTCCCAAGACCCAGCGCCACCTATCATTCTGGTCGGCCCCAATGCAAAGCGTTGCTAACATGCCAACATCTTATACTCCAAATTTGGTACCGTGTGCATTCCAAAGGAAGAAGAGCGAGAAACTGGGGGATCCGTGAGTGAATGACGAGCAGTGGTATGCTAAACACAGCATCATCAGGAAATGAGCGAGGCATAGAGTAAGTACCGAAAGTTTAGACACATAGTCGGTTTCATTCATCAGCAGAAGCACCAACACCTAATCGCCATCTTACACACTACACCTTCATAACCGGTATCTCACCCAGCCTCAGCTTGGCGGCAGCAAACGGTACGAGCTTAACTTGGTCAACACTCCCACCGACAACACAGGAAGCAGGACTTTGTGGCGGTGGCGCAGCCGTACCCTTATTCAAACCCCACTCAACCTCGCACGCTTTGGCCGTCATCGTAATCGGCTGATTTCCAGTTTCCCAGACATGGAACGGCAATTTCCCCTTATTCGCTGCAAGTAACGAGGTGGTCGAATCGTGAACGGTGAGGGACGAAGGATCTATCGCAAGTTGCCACGTAACTGTCGGAAGAAGGGTATTGTCTTGTGTGTGGTTGTCGGTCTAGTCCGATTCCCTTGAGTTAAGATTCATGGCGTAAATGAAACAGGGAAAGCATACAGGCGTTAAGTATTGCGGCGGTGCGTTCGGGAACAGACGTTTGACATCTCCGAGGGCCTGAGCACTCCTAATAATTGGGTGAGAAGGGCGGCCGCCGAGAACGATCAGGACTCGGGATTAATACCTCAGTCCAGGAGCTGTTGTCTTGTTGAACGCGAGTTCGACAGCAAAATTCAAAGGTCCTCTTGTAATGGCAACGGCACCATTTGTCCTCGTTTCAGTCTGAAGCGGCATATTCAGACTGATCTTGATCTTATTTGTCCCAGCTTTCAACTGCGTAGGGCTTTACTACATACTGTACTTTTGTTTGAGGTGAAACATACCTGGACAGTTTGCAGCGAGGTCTGCGAGGGAGGGTTCAATACCGCAGCCTTGGCGCCATTAACTGAGATGGTGCTCTGCGGACTACCTTGCGCCCAACCGGGGACTCGGATCTTGAATGGGAAGTCTTTCTTGGAGGTGACAGTATAATCGAGTACCGAGCCAAAGGGATACAACGTGTCCACGGCCACTACAACATTGTACATGAAATGGATTCAGTGACAAATTGCTACGTCGAAAACGCACCTTTGACTTGGCTTGATCCAACTGTTCCAGAGAATGTTGCAGGTCCCAAGAAGGCGTGAACCAAGGAGTCATCTGATCTATCTATGAAGAAGGAATTTGCCCAGAACTTCGGATAAGCCTGAGGGTGGTTGACAGTACAGCATGGATAATTCCTATTTAGTTCACAGTGTTAGTGAGTTAGTCGTGTATTAGGGAGGTGAACATATGTATCGTCAACGTACGGTTCGAATCCAAATACATTCGAATTAGGACCATTGTTCACCCAAGGCGGAGGATCCATAACTTGTGCCCAGATCTGGTTGACTAGCGGGAAACAGACATCAGTAGCTATTCGCAATAACCGATGCACCTTGAGATACCTTGTTGGTCGTATTGGTGCGCTGTCCAGCTTCGATTAGTACATCATCACACCTACGTAACACAGTCTGTAGGGACTCACACCACCAGTCAGGCATGATCGCAGCGGGCAATGCGTTATATGCTAGGTGCAAGTTTGTTTGAAACATGAAATAGGCGAAAGGGATGACAGCTAACCTAGCTTCTCCGCACGATCGGCCAGTGAGTTGTTTCCGAAAATCTGGTATATAGTAGCCATGGAGAAGATCTGTTCCCTACAGAACGAGGTGAACACTCAAGAATGATGAGATTATTGAATATCAACCCACACGACGGCGCAAAGTTCAGTTCCCCGTGAAGGATCGAGTCCAGCAATGTGCTCATCAGCAGAAAAAGTGCCTGTGAGGAGGGTATACATTATTAGCTGAAGCGGGGCAGATCAGAAATCGAGACATACCAGATGCACGGCCATGATACTTGTATACCATGTCTATCCTATCAAAGGTGTTCTGCACATCAGTCGGGTCGCCAGTAAAGCGCCAGGCCAGTGCCTCCGACTTCAGTGCTAATCGGTAACACATGAACATCATCATACAAGTCATCGGAGGGGAGCAAACCTTCGGCAGTGTTAACTCCGTGACTGAGGGGAAGCCAGTTATTAGCTGTAGGTGAAGTGCGATATGCTGGTTGGCGTACGTTTGCATGTTCAGCTGTGTCACCGCCGTCTTTGGGAATATAGCATCAGTGAACCAGTTGTTCTTCCAAGAAAAGCCTGTATCGCGGACAAGCTGCATCGTTTCAAGGAGCATTGATTCTTTGCCTTAGCGGATTGCAGGTCAGTAAATAGGGCAAATGAAGGTGGGCCATGAATGGAGTCAAGGTTACCTCGAGGATCATGATCGTGAAGCCACTCGAGGGCATATATGAGCTGAGGGCAGGGATAAGTATGGCACATGCAGGGTTAGACAGACCACGCACTTCCTCCCATCTGACGAACTGATAATCGAATTGGAACCCCATGCTAGGATCTCCCTGTTGGCCCGTAGTCCATATGGTATGTACCAGATCGATAAATCGGTGCATAGCGTCAAGGATCCGAGTGGTTTGTGTATGGTCGGCCTCCGCGTATTGCTGAAAACCGTTAGCAAGAGCAGAGGTCACTATAATGCAAGCTTACGATCAACCCGAGGAGAATGAGATAACGAGGCCATACGAGTCTCGGGATGGTTGCATGAGGAACAAAGGGTTCAGGACCAATCCACCCATCTGTGCCTTGATGATCCAAGGTCCAATCCAGGAACGAACGAACCTGACCAATAAGGCGCTTGTCGTTCAGTTGGAAAGCGAGGGAGACCATGCCATTACTGAAGCCTTTTTAACATACGCTCGACGTGGGATGCTCAATGGTACGCACAACCAATATGGCGCAGCTTCGTGCATGTCACTATACTCAATGGAACCACCCTCGACCCAAATTGAGCCATTTACACTGAAGGACGTCAGACTTCAGGTTTGTGGACGAGATAACCGTCCCACTCACTAACTGTCAAAGTCACGAAGGTGACCAGCCAGACCATCGGCCTGGATGCGTGCTTGATCAAGAGCCCAGCCAGCAGGTTTAACTGAGCCAGTGGGTACGCGATCAAATCGTGGATCAAGAACTGACACACGGCAGGTCAGGGAATATATGTATCGGCCACAAGCATTGATAAAAAAGGGCTCACGGTTGGAGAGGCCTGCTGCTGCCGATCCAAAAAGCAGCGCAAACCCGCAAAAACCACGGAATAACATGAGTTCGCAGGAACGGAAGCAGTTACGCTCGTTGGTTGCCGCAGGGATTATCTTGATAATTTATAGAGCTTCGAGGAAGAGAGCGGTCCGTTTCCTTGCGTTTCGCGAAGCTCTGAGGCAGCGGTCCGCTGGGAAGTAGGCATACCTTCGATAAATTCGCCCAGGAGCAAGTCAGATGATGGGCCACCTGATGGGATCCGTGAAGGCAGAACAACTTCTACGCCTCCGCCTTCCACTGAAAATACCCAGGCCTATGGCAAGTTGTCCCATTTTTACGAGTGGAAACGAAGATGGCCCTCAAAAGTAGTAACACCTGATAGACGACTACGTTGACGCTCCTTCCTTCATTTCAAACAATAATAGACACAAAAGCTGATAATCATCGTTGAATGACAAAGCAGAAAATGACAGTGCGTAATGATTGGAAGCACGATGAAGAAATCAAGCGAGGAAGTGGCCAGTTTGTTTGTTAGTGTTTTGCCAGTACGTGTTCGACGGCCGAGGCACATTGACCTTTCCCACCAATATGTTCCTGACGCCCCCTTCTGGTATGCCTCAAGTCAATGAGTCGACGCCTTGATCCTGAATGGCGTCAATACCGTTTACCGAGCTCGAGGAGAGTCAACGTTATCCACCGTCCGAAACGCAAAGCGTCTGTGCTGACCGATATGTTGCTCTTTACTCCCCACCTGACCGATTTGCTGACAGAGCACATCCCACCAGTAGATAAAGCTGACGTTAGGAACAATACATATAGCCGAGTAATCCTTTCGGAAGTTTGACTTCATCCCCCCTCACCTTAAGTCTATTGCACATAATGTCCGCTCTCAACGGTTGGCATCCTGGAGAACGCAGCATTCAACAGAAACTCCGTTTCGCGGACAAAGTCGCAACTCACTACACCGCAATTCAGGGGGACCTCCCCCCTGAGCATGCTCAATTCTACGAGACATGCTTACCATTCATTCCGGTGACAACCCTCGATGGACTTGGAAGACCATGGGGATCTATACTCGCAGCAAGGAACGGAGAAAAGGGCTTTGTGCGGAACAGGCGCTATACGCAGCTAGACGTGAAATTCGAGTTATGGGAAGGCGACCCCTTGGAAGAGAATCTCCGGCAATTCAACGAAGAGAGAGGCATGTTGATTGCTGGCATCGGCGTGGAGTTTCCGACAAGGCGAAGAAACAAGTTTGCTGGTGTAGTTTCTAAGCTGAGTAGGAATGATCAAAATGTGGAGATGGTGTTACTTGTCAACGAAGCCATTGGGTATGTAACTTGTCACAACTGCACATGCAGAAACCTGAACGATGAATTCAGTAATTGTCCAAAATATATTAACGTTCGCGACCTTGAGCCCAGAACTGACCGACGTCCGAAGATCGTCCATAAGCACCCCTCGCTTTCGCATGAAGACAGACTGCCGGATGATGTTATCCAATTTATCCTATCCTGCGACACTGTTTTCCTGGGTACATCATATGTCCCGAAAGCCGAAGACGCTGAGAGATATCCCTCACATGCTGGAATGAATCATCGTGGGGGGCTTGTAGGATTTATCCGGGTCAGGAACGACGGTCGTACAGTCGTACTACCTGACTATTCTGGTGAGGGTTAAAAACTTCTTTCGTTTTGGTCTACTTTATTCAACAATATGTCCCATCTAGGAAATCGACTTATGACGTCGTTGGGGAATATTGAATGTACTCCTCTTGCTTCACTTACCTTTGTCAATTTCATCACCGGCGACGTCCTTTACCTGACCGGCGAGGCCAAGAACCTTGTCGGTCCCGAAGCTCACGTCCTCATGCCCTTCCAAAATGCTCTCACAATAATCCATACTACGGGCTTCGTTTTCGTGAGCGATGTGCTCCCTGTACGGCAAAAAGCAGATACACGGAATCACCCTAGCCCATATAGTCCTCCGGTACGCCTTCTTGCTGAAGAAGCTTCTATGAATCTTTTCCAAAGTGATGACAGACCGGAAGCGTTACTCACTCGAATCACCCTACACGACCCTCAGATCGCAACCTTCACCTGGGAGTCATCCAAAGATCTCACTATAAATCCTGGTCAGGCCATCATTCTTGACTGTGCGCCGCTGCTCGGCACGCGCCAGTACCAACACATGTGTCCTCTCAATCCCACCTCCGTCAATGACGACCGCATCCGTACTTGGACTGTATCTTCATCCTCTACCGGACCCACACGTACTTTCTCAATAACGCTTCGATACAAACCCGGTGGAGCATTGACAACGGCTTTCTTCAGCATTGCGCAGAAACTACAGCAGTTCCGGAGAGAATTATTGCAGGATGCGCGATCCCTCCAACTTACACTTAAAATCGCAGGGATCACAGGTCACTTTACCCTCCCTCCGCCTTTCCCATCCCCAGCTCGTCAACGAGATTTAGTCTGGTTTGCGGGCGGAATTGGACTCACACCCTTCCTCAGCATGCTTGACTCTCTACGGGAAACTGTCAAGGACGAGGAAATCAACATTCGCTTCTTCCTGTCGACACGAGAACCCAACATCCTCCTTCCACTCATCTTTAAGACCTATCTTGGGAATGAACCAAACCACGACCCGCTTTCTCTATCCGCCCCTAATCCTAATGTCCGCCTTCACATTGATGTATTTCGTTCACAGTATGAACCTGCAAGGGACGCCGAGGTTCCTAACAACGTTGTACTGCAGCAGCATGCTCGAAGGTTGGACCCCACTTCCCTCGGAACATATAAAGCAGATATCGCTGGGAAGGACGTGTACGTCTGTGGACCGGAGGATTACATGCAGATGGTTATTGGGACGTTAACGAAGCTAGGAGTTCAGTCTGGCCGCATTCGGACGGAGGGATTTTCCTATTAGTCATATATTAATCACGCGTAGTGCATTGTCTCGTATCAATGGCTGAAACTGGGGAGAGGGGGGAGTGGAAGCATAGGCTCAAATTTCATTGGATGTGGTGGTGACGGGAACATTTCTGATCTATGCAACGGAGTTCCTGTCCTCAATTGATAGAACGAATAATGGCTACATCGTCACTCCTAGTCCTTATATCAGTTTTGATTTAATTAAGCCACACACATCTGTGGGAGTGTAGGGCACGAAAAGGGATCTCATAGTCCTTGGTAGCATGACAGCAACATAGGAATTTTGGGCGTTTCCCAAAACGATATACTTTCGGGCGGAGAGCTAGCTCGTTGAGCAACAGGTCTCATAACAGGATCCGTGCGATCTTGAAAACCAATCACCCAATATCCGGTTCTCGCACCCGTCCTCGTCGGCATGCGTTTTTTTTTTTTACCAAGAGCCTCCCTGGCCGTTCCGGCGCCATCTATTCTGGGCTCGACTTGCTGCCTTCTCTCGTATAGACATAGCAGAGATTTGCCACCAGAATAATTTCATCCTTGTGTTAACGTAGTGCCCTCTTGGGCGGTCCCAAGCCTCATGTCACGATCGTGCGGGGTGAGGTAGTCTGTTCTCCCTGCGGATCTCGACGTGTGTGCTGAAAGATCCACCTCTTATCGAAAACACGCCTCCGGCTGCCGTAATGTCGCATTTTCCTATTCCTTCTTGGGCGCAGTAGCACCGACGCCAGATATACCAATAAGCCCCATCGTTGTGTTTCTTTCATTGGGAGCATCTCAAAAGGTTGTATCTATGGAGGTATCACGGCTGACACAAGTGGAAAAGGTCAGAATAGGAGCACAACAACCTCTTCGATCATTCAGTAAGGCTTACCTCAGTGGATGGAAACCCAGCGGATCGCTCGTTTCAAGCTAACTGGAAGTTCTCGCGAATTTCGGGGGTATATCATTCTTTTGGCTCTACCACGACCAGGCGCTGGTGACATCACTGCTACTTGGAAGCTACAGATAGGAGGGTCCTGTTGCGCTGACAGCGCTCAAATACAACGGGAAGCGATTCAACCGAGATTCCACCGGTCGAATGGAATGATAGTCGTGTGGGGGTGTATATCTGAGCCGACTCGTCATGCCCGGGTAGTATGGAAGTAAGTTATGACCAGTAGGTCCAACGTCCTTCTCATATACCAGCATACCATCATTTACAAAATGTAGGCTTAGGAAATTTTCAGCTAGAGGATCAGAGTCAATTATCCGTCCTATCGAGCCTTGAAGCTATAACTTATGGTAAACTCACCTGGTCAAGCAGACGGTACTTCTTTGAACCGGTCCTGGCTCAAGGATTCCAATATCTCGTGCTCAATTTTCTGGAGTGAGGTCTTTATTGACGCTATCCGTGTTGTTGCTGATTTTGAGCTCTCAGTCATATCTAGGAAACAAGTGAGTGCAATGAGCAAAATAACCGGAAGAACATACTCACCGAGCTTTATTACGCGCTCAAAATGCATCCGAGCGTGGCTGAGGTACCCTTCTACCCAGATCGGAATGACTGTTACTGCTAACGATAACCGTGCATGACTTTTCGTGATTTCCCTAAGGGCACTAGCCGACTTGTATTTGCTCTTAGCAAAGGATTGTAGGTGAAATCTGAGTGCTTTCGTCTCCTCAGTGAATTCCACGAGCAGGCGTTCCGCAGTGTGGTAAAAATCAGGAAATCCTCCCCCGAAGGCAAGTGTTGCAATGGTGTGGGTGGCGATGATGGTGTCTCTTGGAAACGCATTAAGGATGTCCACGAAGACGGTGGTCAATCTACTGATTTGGAGGGTGTAGAATCTGGTGATCGCAGAGCCGATCATTGACTGGACCTGGGTATGCAAAATCCTGGATTTTGGCTATTTGTTGCCAGTCCCTTTCATCGATGCTGATCACTAAATCGCCTATGAGTGAGCCTCCGGGCCTAACATAATGCGAAAAGAGCCAAATACATGCTTGTACGTCTTGTCGCAATACGCCCTTGATAGGTGTCATCCAAGTTAAGTCTTTAGGAAGCTCCGCGAAGGAGCTCTGACGATGTTGCACAACGGATGTTAACGAACGGATCGATGAATCAACATTGTCCACGACGGACCTGAATAGATAAGTACATAATTTGCGACTGCATATACGAATGCGACGTACGAATTGAGCGCGGTAAGGAGCATTGTAATCCGCTGCATATATCTGCATATATGCTGACGGAGCTCCCTTACTTCCCCCTCCTCCTACAGAGACCACCATACTGAGCCCCAGAGGCCCCGAATACCCGGCCGTCTTGGTGACCCTTCATACTTATTCAGGTTGCACATAAAGGACCGCAGGGACGAACGGTATTCATCAATCTCTGCCTTGATCAATGCGAGAGTAGACAGTGCCAAACCATTCTGCGGCGACCGGTTCGTCAGCTTTGTCGCAACGTCATGGGTAAGAATGAGCGTCCGATGAAATGCGTTGAGCTCGCGGATGGTTTCTCCGTGCTGTCGCCGAGATTCAACGGAATCGTAGAGTTTGTTCGCGACTTTGACCACGAGACCCACAACGTTGAAGATATCGCCGAGGGATCTAGCGGTAAACACAACGATAGACATTTGTGGTTCGGAAACTTATGGAGGGGCGGATGTGGGTTGGGTGCTTATAAGGAGATACAGCTTTGGTGTACGCACCACCCAGCCCATGTGAGGTGAGAGCGCTGAATGCACGGGGTAGACACCGAACTTGAGGCAGTGCAAGTTCGCTCTTCGTGTATGTCAGCGTTTGCCATAAGATGTGATGAAAAGTGTGGAATGTGACGGCAGTGGTTGTGGTTGTTGAAATCTTTCTTTACCGCTTAAGAACATACCTACTGCTAGGACGCGGTGAGTGTGCCCTGAGCTTCAACAAAGTAATTATGCGTCTACAATCCGAGGTAGAGCGTGAAGAAGTCTGGTGGATGATTGAGGTTAACGTCAGTGCTCTGGGGAGTCATGGAGTATTGTGTAGACTATGGACCATGTATTATTACGCATATATATTTGGATACAATCCATCGCCAAACCTAAGTAGCCAGAGCGGGTTGCAAGTGTTCCGTTCCGACTTGGATGTAATTTCGCAAGCTGGAAATCATCGGTCTTCAAGCCGGCAATTCGTCCGTTCCGATTTATTTCCCGAAAAAAACTGGTTGCCGTGGAATTCCATTCATACCCGACGATAGAAGAACCTTGAGAGTACACAAGAGTACACAGATAAATCGCCTCGTGGTATGGTGAAACCATCCCGACGGCCATCAGCGAAGAATCTCACGAAGAGGGGAAGTGAAATTCAAGATGTTCCTGGCCCTTTCCCCTCATTTCAGGTGGAGCGGCATGACTTCAGGCAACTGACAATGTTCCTAGTTTTCTCAATCCACAACGATGAAAAAAATCACGATCGTAAATAGTCGTAACGTAACAATTGAACAAGACCACACAATACAGAGATCGTTACAAATGCGCAAACAGTCAGTCAACTAGATACCTCGCCGTCACGTACCGTTACGAGGTCTTTCCATACCGTACAAGACGTGCATTAAACGTATCACACCTTTTTCTCATCACCAGTCTCCCACATCTTACCCTCACTATCATTCATGGCCGATCCCGGCCTCGAGTCGCTTCCCGAGCCTGTACCCTGGCGGTCCTCCGAGGTATCGTCCACTAGTTCGCCACGACCTCCACCCTCTTCGAATGCAGTCTTGGCTTTCTCGAAGTGGAATCCGTGTTTCCTGTGTTCAAGGTGAGTGGAGGATGAAAGTGAGGAGTATAGAAGTTGGACATACTCAGGTCCAAGTACAGTGACGATGATAACGAAGGCAGCTACGACACCAATCAGGATACCTTGCACCTAATGGAACCGAGGATGTTAAGCAATATGTTCGCCGGGATGTTGCAGAGACTTACAGTCGCATAATCCGGTACGTCCTTCGGTTGTCCATCGACTATGATGGTAGTCCTGAGATTGTCACCACCGGCTGTATAAAATGATCAGCTCATAGCCCAAATTCGCGTAACGGGGACACGTACTAGCTTCGATTTGCGCAGAAGCGGACGAAACCATCTACATGTGGATCAGTCTCCCACTCCCATGAGGCAAAAAATAGTTGACTAACATTGCCGATTTGGTATACGACACCAGGGAATGTCGCACGGAACGCAGGAGGCGACATCTCAGCCAATTGAATGGGAATCTATATCGGACATCAGACGACTTCTCCATTCATTCGGTTTCAAGAAGGTCACTCACGACACCCCATGCTCCTTGTACGCCAAATTGGATGCAGAAAGCTCCCGCCGAAAGAGCGCTAAATGAACTCGGGAGGATCCAGAGTGGAATGAAAGCTAGTGGTGTATGTCAATCACAGTTATATTAAGTTCATGGCCGGACGGACCTCCAATGAGACAAACGAAAAGGCTATCCCAGGAAGTCAAAAGGCCGTGGAACAACCGGATAGTAATGATACTCACACAATTGTCAGCCGCCGGCCAATATACTGGCTAACCCAACCAGCAATCAAACCACCTCTACCGACGTTCCCCAATCAGCGTTCCGCACTGGCGCTTGGATGTCCGAGGAAAGAAATGTACTCACGCAATAGCACCCTATTAGGAACACAAGCCGATATCAGTAACCTCAAACTCCAAACAGATGACCTGTAGTAACGAAAATTGTACTGACGCAATTGCCAATGATAGTAGCGACAGTGGAGTCGTTTGCCGAAAAGTTCTTTGAAGTTTCGAGGTACGTGGGATACAAATCCTAAAAATAGCACAGGTGGGTCAGGAACGGAGACAAATGGGGGGTCACGGAGCAGCGGACCACAGGGGGTTCGCAGTAAACGGAGAAGTACGAATTCTTACTTGGGAACCGTGTGAAAGGAAGTTGAAGCCTACAGATCAGATCTATCGTCAGAAGCGACCTAACGCCACGCAGAATATACATACCGGTCATGAGAAGCACACCATAGATACACAAGAGCCAGTGTGCTTTCAACATTTCCTTTGTCTCGTGTAAGAAAACCTTCGTCTTCTTCCCAGTGCTAAGTCCGCGAGCTTTCTCAGCAGCTTTGGCACGGAGGAAGACTTGGGATTCTGGGAGGACCGCACGGACAGCGGCGGCGAAGAGCGAGATACCAGCCGCCGTCCAGAAGAGACTTCTCCATGTTGTCGAAGTTTGGGGGACGAGGCGGAGATTAATGACAGCGGCAAGGAGGTAGCCAACTGCATATCCTTGTTGCAGAATGCCAGATGCCAGACCACGAGCTTCGACTGGAAGGTTCTCTAATGCGGTTGATGCGGCGAGACCCCAAATACCACCCATCCCAATACCGAAGAGGGAGCGAACGGCAAGGAACTCCTTGAACGTGTTGACAAAGCCAGCGCCAAGTTCGAGCACGGCGACCAGGACAAGATTTCCGACTAGGGGCCACTTGCGACCAAAGCGATCGGAGAGAATACCAAAGATGATCTGATGATAACGTGGTCTCAGTCCCTATTCCCAGGAGAGATAGTAATTTGTGGACGTACAGCACCGACGGAACGTAACAACAATGTGAGCGTGATAGCAGTTGTCTGTCGACGGTGGCACGAGCTCCTGTGAACCAAAATATACGAGTACAAGATAGTTACGCACGATGTCATGGACCGTCTTTCCTGGGAACTGTTCGGTCAACCTCTTCACGCTTAATGAGACCGAGAAGAAATCGATAGCGTCGCAAGTCCAAGCCAACCACCTATGAGATACCAAGAACGGATCATGAACCGTCAGCACCTGCGGTTGAAACCAAGATATTAGGGGCCGACAAGCGTTGATCGAGGGATACCAAGCCATGCCAAGTGCAACTGGGCATGTCAACATTGTAGTGAACAGTGACTACACAACATACCACAGGGTCCCACAACCAGAGGAAAAGGGGAAGTATTGGCACTCACCCAGAGAAGAAATGTGCCCACTGTACCCAAGTGAGTCCTGCGAGGACCTGAAGCAGGGGTCTGGCCTGTGTACGTTGCTCCCGCCTTGGGACGATGTTGCGAAGGAAATAGGGAGCCATCTGCCGTTCCGGTACTAGGTGGATAGACGAGGATGGCAAACGGGTACTCGGGAAGGGTGTTCGAACGAGTAGCGTTTGGGGTTTTTATTATAGTGGGTACCGACGTAATCAACGCCCACGCACTCGATATTGAAATAGACTAGTCTCATGTTCTCACATTTTGTCACTCGGGCATGGAACACTCCGCGTATCCGAGCCAGGTGGAACCATGTCAGATGGACATAACTCGCTTCTCCACATGCCCAATGTGACCTTGGATCTCCCTGGATTCAGGCAGAATGGATTTACATCAGCATTCGTGGGGTTTAAATCAAAGCCCAATAAAGATGCCAAGGCTACATAGCTACATTAGAACATCACCGCTTCACTTTTTTACTCCTCCTGGTCTTCTTGCCCTCCCTTGCGCCCATGTTCTCTTCATCGCCTTCTGGCTTCCTCTTCTGACCTGCAGCTCCTCCTACCACGCCCATTTTGACACTCACGATCGTGGATCGGCCCTTTACCCCACCCCCGTCTTTGATCTGTGCTTCCGCACCGCTCCAATCGATTGCGCCATCATTGATCGCATACCTAATAAACCCATACCCGCATCAATACACCAAGCAATACCGGGATGCGAACCACGGAAAAAAACACACTGCACTGACTTTCTCAGATCCAGCGCATCGATCATCTCTCGCTGCTTCTCCTTTAATGCGCGCATTGTCTCATCCCCAGCCTCATTAAGCTCATCCTCCAGAACCGCACTAACACTCTTCCAAACTTCTCCTTTCTTCGGCCCCATCTCTTCGGTTGCTTCTGCATCTTCTTCACTGACAGCACCACCACCACCACCAACTATTTCGTCATTAACACGTAGTCCTACAGCTTCTGCAGGTGGCAAGGTTAACTCCGCACTAACGGCGGCTCTTTGGATATCGATAAGCCGCTTGCTGATCTTTTTGATTACTTTGACGAAAAGTGCAAGCGCTTGGGAAACTGGCAATTGTAGTTCGGCCTGGAATATGACATTTGTTGGATTATGCACGAATTTGCAATGACGTAGCACGACGCACCTCGACTTCCTCGATAGTCTTCCGCTGCAGACCGACGGCCAGTAAGATCGCACTCTGCACCGCTGTCAGCTTCAACTCCTCACCCAGTCTCTTCTGGAAATAAAGGCCCGCGACAGTTGGCATCAGGTCCAGGATGACATGATAATCGAGCATATTGTTGGCATAGGATTCCAGGCGTTTGAGGTCGAAAGGCGTAAAAAGGAGCGATAGCTCGGGCGCTTGTAGTTCATCTATTCATAGCAACAATAGAATCACATACATCGAGGAGAGAAGCAATGTTTAGTGAGAGGAACAATCACAGAGAAAATCGGAAGGCGAACCTTTCACCTTGTCTTCTTCCTTCCCTTTCACACCTGCATTCGCGGCTTCTAACACAGACAAGGCAGTGACGCTGCCGAACTCACGGAACTTGTACGATAGCAGCGACAAGAACCGCTTTCGGAAATCTGTGAGAACCACATTCGGTTACTACGCGTAACATGCGTATTCGTGCGGATTGCATCCATACCTTTGGCGAACTCGCCCAACCATTCGAGTTCTGAATCCGCCGAACTGTTGAGGCCACGCACCATAACACATGTGTGCTCTCCTGTAAGTTCGCTTTGCGTTTGGCGAAGATATAGTGGGACGTAACCAGCGCGCTTCCAGAACCTGTGTCACGATGTATATCAGGATATCCATTCTCCAACGCGGAAACCCATTCCTACCGAAGCAATTGAGGCGTCAATCCATATGATACACCCAGATAATCCAAATTTTCCGGTTTTCGCTCTGTCAGCCTTTGGAGTAGGGGCGGCATGGCATTGGCTGCGCGCACGGTCGGCTTCTCTGTCAATAGCGTCTCGGACTGAGAAGCATACACACAATTAGAACATATTCTCAACCGAAGATGAATCTCATACCGGATCAACAGCAGTAGCACCAGGATACGATGGTTCTGGCTTATTCGACTCGTCTAGGTTGAAATACTCCCCACTATAAAACGAATTAAGTGCTTGCAGCGCTCGCGAACCATATCCCATCTACGCCAACACCACTGTTAGTGCACTATTTTTGAAGCGACTAACATAGACTCACGCTAGCGTAATCCGGATGGCAGGCGATCCTAACCACCCTTGCGCCACTCAACATTCCAAACCTGGTCTCCTGAAATTGTTGACTGATCAACCATGGAATCATATCTCCTCCCGCTCTCAATCCTCTCCCAAGCCCCTCCAGAATTGCAGCCTTGCTGATATTCCCCTCCAGCGCGACTTGCAGTACCACAAGCGGTTCAGGTAGATGCGTTTCGTCATCCTTTAAGGGTGGCAGGAGTACGAAAAGGTGGTGCGCCGGAGCATCGGACATTAACTGCAAGTCGTTTGGCTGATTCTTGTAGTGTGATGCGACGTAGAGTGCCATCATGCGTTGCAGGAATAGTTCTGAAGCTGGGTGGTAGCTGAATAAAGTATCCCGACTAACGTAGTACAGTTCACACTGTGATGGGTGTGGACATCCTTGTCCAATGGCCTTTGGCGCAATAGTCGCGTCGAGACACAACAGGCTGTTCAACCACTTCTCGATCTTGTCACCGCCTGCATACCGAATGGGGGTTTCAAGTTTGATTTCGCGCAACGTACGCGCTTTTGGTGGAGCCTTCGTGATAGGTTTTTTGGATGACGATGCGGTTGTCGCGTTGATAGAGGCATCTTCGTCTTTTGAGGGGACATTAAGGTCTTTTGTAAGTGATGGACGGGTACTTTCACGAAGTTGTTGTATGAGTTTGAGGGAGAGAGAGCGGCCTGTGCCTTCATAACCGTTGATAGTGGAGGCCATGAAGACGAGGTAGGGACCAATGAGATTGCGTACGAGGGGAAGGGGGATAGCGGCCGCTTCGTCAATGACTACGAGTTCTGCTTGACCTAGGACATGAGCATCTTCCGGTTGAATGTACTACTCGCCAAGATCAGCAATTTGAGAAGAGACTGAGAAGTATGATACGCACCTGAATCGTCTGTCGATGATCCCTGAACACATTCACCCTCACAATCGCCTTATTGAAATCCGGGTTTGTACTCTGCGCAATATCATAATCCAAATGCTCCTCATACCCTAGCGCATCCAGGCCCTTAAACACAAAGTCGAACAACGTCTTCAAGTTCTCCGGACTCGGACTTGTCACAAAGATATTCGAATAGCCGTGCGCAAGGGCAGCAGCCATCGCCAACCCTAACGCCGCAGACTTTCCACGCCCGCGGCCAGCGGTAAGTGTCACAGTAGATGACAAGGTCTTCTCTGCGATAGCATCGATGAATGTCAAGATTGCCTTGGCTTGATCGACTGTTTTCGCAAGTTTGATGAGGTCCCCGGCGGGCTTAGTATCGGAAAGAGAGTCCTTGAGGTCTTTGAGTTCGGATTCGGCTTCTTTTTCTTTGCCGGGCTTGTCTTCAAGGGGTGTGATATCCTTGCCGCGAGAGATGGGGAGGACGTTGAGTTCGTCATCGAGGACTAGGCAGTCATCACAAGAGCCAAGGGAAAGAATGAAGCGTTCGTTAAAGCGCGCCACGACGGAATCGTGGGAGGAGGTACGATAACGTGCGTGTACATCCTGGAAAACGTCAGAGAATGGGGAGGAGACGGGACGAAAGACGCACCATGGTCATAGTATACAACTGCTTCAGTGAAGACATCGTCTTTAGCAACAATACAACCAGCCCACCTCCCTCCACCGTTTCGATCGTCCTCGCGAGAAGATTGGGCGTGATAGCCTCAAAGTCTTGCAGTACACACATGCCATATGTGTTGCCGAGAATTTTATGGGACTCCTTGTAATACCTGATCGCATTATTAGGAATGGAACAAGCATACGACAACCAGGGGCGCACGTATATCGAATATCTGTTACTGTTACAAAAATCTCGAATGGGTTTTGTTCATTGGGCTCTCGAATTCCACGCTTGATATCTCGCTTTATTTTGGCTTCTCGTTTCTTGCGGTGGCTCGTGAACCCGAGCTCCTTTTTGTAACACCAGAGTACAGAAGGCCGTGCAGACACTCGCGCCTGGGACAACAGGTAATGCAAGTTTACAATCTAAATGGGTCAAAATCATGGTCAACGTCATGAGGGACACGAGCGCCGAACAAAGGTGAACGTACCTGGTCTCGACCTTTATCACCGACAAGGACGATGAAAGACCTGTGGTTTTTCTTGACATTATTGTTAATGAGAATTGGTATTCGAGGGTCGAGTTGTTTGCGCATGGCGGGGCGGGACCGTGGTCGTTGTGTGAGACGAGGCCAACAAATCAATTCTGATCTCAATTTTTGTCATTGTTCCCACGATCAATCTCGACAATTCCAGATGACAATCATGACACGCACCTCAGCGCTTAACTTTCCCGCAAACTACTACACCCTTACTTTATCCTCTTTACCTCTGAAGGCAGCAACTACGCATCACCCAATATGCCCTTATTGAGTCACTTTCCCTCCACAAAATCGAAATCGCGCGCAGTTAGCCCCCTCGCCCTCCCTTATAACCGCTATACTTAATGAGCCTAATCAATCGTGGGCCATCAGAGAGGAAGGCCCCAGAATAATAGGATTTTCCATGGTGCTAGTCATTGTGTATTCAACAACCCGACCATGATTGACAGACCAACCATCATTCAAAACTTCATCGAAGAAAGAACAGGTATATTCAATCCGCCTTCCCATTCGACGTCTGACAAAACGAGGCGACAGTCCTCCAGGTCCTTTTCCAAGAAATGATACCAGGTGCTGACGTGGACTCATCTGCGCGCGACCCTCCCCCCCAGTGTCATCCTGGGACAAGAGAATGGCTGACAAAAGTCATACAGGAGTGGTTTTTGGACGAGAAGCGTGCGTGGGATATGCTCTGGCTCCACGGACCAGCGGGTGTTGGCAAATCAGCAGTTGCGCAGTCTATAGCGGAATACGCTGCCGAAATCAACAGATTGGGTGCGGCATTCTTCTTCTCCCGGACCAACGGACGGAGTGACTATGCACGAGTTTGGATCACAATCGTTTACCAGCTCGCAGTTCGCATCCCAGAGTATCACACGTTGGTGGCGAGGCAACTTGCCGCAGATCCTGATATTCTCCGGAAAGCACCCCACGCCCAATTTAAACGGCTTCTCGTCCAACCATTAGCGGCATTATCGCCTCGACCCAAAGTTTTAATCGTATTGGATGGACTAGACGAATGTGAGGGGGAGGACGCACAGTTGAACATCATCGAACTGATCAACAATCTCACTCGCTCTACACCGTCGTTCCCTGTTGTATGGATGGTTTGCAGTCGCCCAGAATATCATTTAAAGCGCTTATTTGCCGACAACGACTTCACTATTCAATGCTGGAGAAAAGAGTTGCCAATTGATAGTGAAGAATCGGAAGAAGACGTCGCTTTATTCCTTCGGGATAGCTTTCGGGAGATTCGCCAGAAGTACTCCGACATTGTTGATGAATCTTGGCCGCTCGAAAAGGACATTTCAATGGTGATCAGTTTTGCTTCTGGCCTGTTCGCCTTCGCTTCGGCACTCGTACGATATGTGGGAAACTCTCAGTATAGAAACCCCCCAGCTCGACTGCGAGCGCTCATCCAGTTCCTATCAACGCACAGATTAGATGAGGCGAACCCGATGCAAACTCTCGACCTTCTCTACGCACAAATTCTCTCCGAAATTCACCCTGATATCCTTCACACGGCATTGCGGATCCTCCACACTTCCTACACTAACATTATGGAAGAGCCTGCCATCGTTGTGGCGAATGTTTATGGAATCACTCGCGAAGAATTTTATAGTGCCCTCAGCAAACTTCATTCCGTCCTAGACGTACCCCTACCTCGAGATGCCGCATCCCACCCAGTGAAAATCCTCCATCGGTCCTTTGCAGACTATCTCCGGAACCCCGATCGTTCTGTCCAGTATCATAGGGACGTGGATACAATCGCGTCTGACCTACTCCGACGATCGTTCACACTTGCTTCGTCTATTAACTTCCAGATCCCTGAGCTGGTATCGCGTGGAGACCTGTCTGCTATTGAGATTCCACTATCCTGGGAACCCTCAAATATAAACGACCTTGCCTTCCTCAAACGCAAACTACTACAGATTACCGGGAACTCAATTATCTGGCCACTACACCTCCAATGTTACGATGAGAATACATTCAAAATACTAATGACCTCCAACTATAATGCAATTGCAAACGCCCAGTGGCTTGGGAAAGACGAGTGTACCAACGATAGGAATCAGTATTTTTGCGAGTGGCTGGTTTCTGCTGTACGTCTTCCTTCCCCTATGCCCTTAGTACAAACTCAAATCTTTCCCCTTACAGTCTCAAGCTCAATACTTTGATAATTTCATCCGGACAGTGCCCATGGACGACTACGACGAGAAGATATTGCGAGAGCTGAAGAACCAGCTTCCGGGTGCCATCCCTGTACTGGTTGAGTGGAAATGCTATGGGTTTCATTGACCTCATTTGACAACGACATAGGACTTTCAAGACGCATTCTCCGAAGATACGGATTATCAAGGATCAAAGTGGTACGTTCGTTCACCTCATATGACTTTGGTCTTGATACTTTTCTCTCTCGTAGTCGACCTTTTTATTTTCTACTCGGTCATGGCGCTGGAACTGTTCTAGGTCTTTGTCAAGATTCTGGTATCAATCTTCTCTCTGTTGATATACTACCTGAGGTTCGGCGAGTGTAGGGTATCACATGTATCAGTAACCTATATTCTCAAGGCATCCGAATTGACAGCCCGAAGAGGGCCCACCGAAAGGCAAGCGAAGATAGTACATTTCACTTACAACTATCACACAAGGACGGAATGGTGTATGAAGATGGATTGTATACGTGTTGGGTGAGTTCCTACCGGCGGAGCAAGCTTAACTTTTATGCCTGTGGAAACAATTTCTCGCATGTATAGGGTCACCTGCGGTTGTCGATTTAGATCTTTCAGCGAAGTCCCTATCAAAGAAATGCTGCCCAGGAAAGACATGGGAAATGGAGTTAGGGTGTGATTGCAATAAAAGTGGACGTCAAAAAACTGATGTCAGAAGGTCAGCAATCGCACGAAGTTCTGAAGTTGCTCTTCAAAAGCTTTTATTTGATACAGAACTCTTTCTTCCCGCTGCGAATGCAAAATATATATCTGGAGGCCTATCTCATACTGGCTAGCAACCACGCGGGCTTCTTCAGAGCTCCGTCCTCCGGCGTTATGGTGATTTGGTGATTTCTGGACAAAATATTTCTACAAGGTTTCTCACTTCCCAATCAAGAAACGTCATCGTTTAACAACTCGTCATCTGGGACGAACTGGATGGACGCCGGAGGCTTGGGGGAGTTAAAAGCAGCTGCCTCCTGCCCTCTGTACCGCCATCACCGGCTGTTTGAGGTCTGGATACTTCCGATCAGGCGCCCGGGGTGTCACCTTGAGTGGCTAGTTGCCGGGCACATTTGGGGATCCAGAGCACAGAAGCACAATTTATATTTTAAATGCTTTGCAGGGCCAACATTTTGTCAGACGTGCTGACACCTTGGCAGACCGCGCAAAATCAGTGCAGCGTGTCTGCTGTCCACCTGGCTTACCTCGCCGGTCCTGTCGGAGGTTCTACAGGAAGTCAGCCTCAAGAACAAACGTTCCACATGTAAGTCAAAGGCTATCGCAATTGGATTCTCCAAGAAGCAGACCCTATTGGCTGGTCAGTCTCTTGGACTCCATCGGATTCCGCGGGACAGCCAACTTTCTGGCCTGCAACTTCACAATGCACGCCATGTCACTTCTGATGTAACTGGTTGATACTCTGGACTTCGTGTGTTGAAGTGAACTGACGGCTTTATTCTCTCAAACACGTTCCGAGAGCATGACTCCAATACTGTTCCTATCCCTCAAGGCCGGAGAGGTCCTAAGGTTCGTGCGTCCATGCCAGCTTTTGTTTCGTGGTCGATCACCTCGGGGAGCTATCTTCATCTAGGAGCTATCCTCATCGAGAGGGGCCGCAGGTAATGGTAAAACTGTTCTGTTTATCAGCCAAGACCTTCTCGATTCGTGCAAACCTTTGCACATCGGTGACTAGGGTTCTAGTGACAGCTCTTGGAGCAAACTGTCAAATTCTACCCCATTCACTTGGTCACGCTGACAACATCTCATAGAGCCTACCTAGTCTCTTCTTCGGAAATGCTACCTGTGAGAATATCATTGTAACCCTCAAACGACAGGAAGGGTCTTCGAGCAACACACCTAAAGCTCCCGAAGTAGGCCGCCCGCCACGACACTCCCGCTCGGACGACGCATGAAAATGATCCATGACCCTGCATGGGGCTATCATCACAATGATGGTGCTCCATCAGTCAGAGATAGATCGATGTGTTTGATCAACGCGTAAGAGCCGTTGATACATGTATTTTCCATGTTGGGGAATACGTACTTGATACATGACTGCAAATTGGATACTTTGATTACGTTCAGGGTTTGCAACACCGTGAGCGCGTGCCAGTCCATAACACTATCCTTTTATGACAGGGGTCGACGAAACTGAGTTGATTTCCGTCGCCCACAAGATAGGGGAACGATTCAAGTTGCATGCACCTGGGTCACCCCTGCGAGCGCATTCAGTTAGAGAAGCCAGTCCAGTACCCGCGAAGACGGCAACTTAAATTTCAGTGGTGATCTTATTCTTGGAGCTTGCCCGTTATCTCGTGGTTGATGGGTGGAAATAACGGGGCTCGATATTTTGTATACCGATGTAGAAGAGCATTTACCTATGGATACGAGAGGTCGCGGTTCATGGGCCGGGCTTTCCGAACGGCTTCAAGATTGGGGCAAAATGTTACTTTGTCTGGGCTCATGGACTCCCAATTGTCCAGGCCTTTTGCTCTTTGAACGCTATTCTGTGATGTAATGACGCCGGCCTATCTTGTACCAAACACATAGTACACCGGAGATATCAATTCTAGATCACCAAAAAGCAAAGTGAAGATAAATCTACCGCGGTCAGAAGATGCTCTTCTAATCTTATAACTTTCTAAAGAAGAGGACACAATTTACGATCAAGGACCTGATGCTCTGTCCCTCCATCCGATGTATCATCGGTAGCCTCTCTTTTTCCTCTCTTTTTACCGATTTGATCGCTTTCAGCCACCGAAATACCCACCACTTTGAAGTTTCTTTGACTACAGTTGAGCGCTGATAAATGGCACTGCAATATCTTTCCAGGGTGATCCTATCCACAGAATAAGCCTTGGGGAAATCACGAGCGATGGTTTACAATAAATTGAAGAGGGGTTGCTCTAAGTTTATTTTTCATCTGCGCCCAGGAGTCCGAGGAAGTTTATAGATAGGATGTGATTATTCTTATTGTTCGGATTGGGGAATCCAGTGGCGGTCATTGGGACATGCGTCGTAGACCTCTTATATCTTCTTTTTCGGATCTGATCAAAGTTGACGAACTGATTGATGCATAACAACAGTTGAAAACCGAATGCCCATTTCCGTGCCTCCGAGGTCGCTTGAGAAGATGCAGACTAAATATATTTGATTTTCTATTATAGTTCTTTCCTGGATCGGCGAAATAGAAGGTGTTGGGGTCTTTCTCTACAGTTCTTCGCAAAACGACAGGAATCTCGGCAGGGTGATCGACAGGATCGAGAGATCTACAACGTGGAGCGGCTTGCCGGCCATCTCGTAAAATAAAACTCTCTGTGACTGAGCTTAATCTCCTATCATCAACTACGACAAACGGAATTGCGACATTATGATGATGATTTTACCTCAAATGAATGGAAGTGAAGTAGTTTCAAGGCGTGGAACGCACGGCGTGTACTAACCCAAATTCTCTCATTGAGCTCTTTGTATTCTCGAGAGCACAATTCACCCTCGAGTGTGAAGCCGAACCCAATGAAGCTCGACTACTGCGACTTGTATCTGTCAGGACCGAACTCGTGGCGTTTTCTTTGCGGATATTATTATGCAAGGGTTCAAACGTTCATGGCACCGCGTAATGCGTGAATTTTCCTCGTGGGGGAGGAATTTGATATGACCATCTTGTCATATCTCCACCTCGAATGCGCATCATTCGCCCGTAGCCCATCAATCTAAACTTATGACTGGGTCCTTATTAAGGATATTTTAGTATTCTTGTCACGTCACTGTGTACTTCAGTAACGCCTACCTGAACGTTTACCCAGGGATTCTGATAGACAGCGATGTTGAATATCTTCCCTCCCCTTTCCGGAGTCGGTCCCCCCGCAAGGCTCAAACTCGATTAGCATTCCTATATTGCGGCCGAGCACCTCAAACCCTTTTGCCCTGGGTTGCTATCGACCAAATCCGGCGAAAATACCTGAATTAATGAAGCAAGTTACGGAATGAAGGTCGTTTCGTGTCTCAGAATATTCAAGCTCCGGTGATGTCGAATTCTGCGTCCTGCATCTCGCAAAGTTGCGGGTGCTTGGAAAATGACGCTTTCGAGAAAAACGAAAGCTTCCAATGAGTGAGGTGAGTGTTCGGGCCGGGAGTAAAAGGGGACACTAAATGTCTGGAGATTGTGCGAGTTAAAGCCGTGTAGCCGGGTTAATGATGTGATGCAGGCTTTGCGAATAGATGCTATGCTGCACCGGGTAGCCGTCTCGGAGCAAGTCTTTCACCTACAGAAAGGAGGCTCGAGACTTGGCTCGTACTGCGACCTCAAGTTTGAGGTGCGTTAGCTGTGTGTTTATACCGGGAGCTGCGGTTCGCTTGCAATGGAAGAACTGTAACATAATTCATTATCAACAGTGGATTGACATCCGAATCAATTACATTACACCGGCCGAATCCCAGCGACTACTGATTGGCGTGTCCATTGAACGATATGCCGTTCTTATGATGGGAAAGGTGACGAAAATGGTCCCGCTACTCGAAGGGGATGTAATTCTCTACATAATTGGGTACTATTCCGACTTCCTTGATGACAGTGGAAATGTTGTTGGACCGATAAACAAACTGATGATGTTCCAGGGAAACGAGGCAGGGTGTGAGTTCGGTGGCGTCCAACAGGAGAATGACTTGAGGCAGGTCTTAGGATAGTACTGATGATGTCGTGCTGATCAAATATTGTACTCTGGACCGGACGAGGTAGTTGGCCATGTCGACAGGGTTCTGGTTAATCCAATTAGACCAGGCTTCAATCAGAGGTTATGCCCTTTAGACATAGGTTGACTTCGTAACCGAGGGTTGGACATCCCATGATGACATTGTGAAGATCATCAAGGCAGATGACGTGTTGCAAAGATCAGACAGGCGCCCGTAGGCGCTCCCAGAGAACTTGTGTCTTACAGAGAAGACGAGAAGAATCGAGCGGATATCCAGAGAAGGATGCAGGCCGGGGATGAAACAGAGGTTGAATACGTTGGGGTATTTATGCTATAGGTTTTCGTTTCAACAGAGGCCGAGGTTCCTCTGTTAGCCAAGTGATTTCATTAGGGGCGAAGCGAAGGGAGAAGAAGGGGTTGGCAACGTCCTGACCGTTTCAAGTCTCTCTGCGTTCAGGATCCAGAAGGTGAATAGGTGTGAGTGATCACTGATCTCGGCCCTAGTTTGTTTGAGGGCTGTGCCGTCGAAACATGTCGCTGGGGGCTGGGGCGTGTAAGGGTATTCATAATCGTGTGGTCAGAACCTATAACAGTTGTGGGATGGACGGATCATATGAGGAGATACGTGAGAACCAAGGGAAAAAAAAATCATCGTCGAAAAGCGTGGCGAAGTGAAAAGCAGGTAGTTGCTGTTAGATGGGCATAGCGCCTGTACCAAGCCAACGGTCGCAACCGAATAGGGTGAAGAGGAAAGCGACGACGTGCGGATTCTGTCAAGTGCTTAGTCCTGTCGCTGGGGCCCAATAGAAAAATGTGTGGGAAGACATCCTGATCGGGTAGTTGGGGGGAAGATAAGAAGGTCAGGAGGACAATAATGAGGGCATTTGATGCCTCCGATGTGTCAAGAATGGTATTGTCCAAGTCTTGGAGGACAGGTGGAGACGCAAAGAACCAGGTTGGAGCAGGCCAAGGTTGGGGTGAGTCTGACGGATGGTACTGAGAGTGTCGAGAGCAAATTTAGTTTGGTTATGTGGCTGGTTGGCACGCACGATTGGTTACGAGATACTGGCATACTGGCGATGGATCTGGTTTGTACCTGTTTCTGATGGGGTCCCTGCAGACGTGAGCCCTTGATGCTTTTCGCCGACATAAAGACCAATATTCTCGATGGGTAAGAAGCCACAGTTCTTGATGCAAATGGGGACTGTACCGAGTGGAAAACGACTTGGGATTTGGATTTCCGTGGAGGGTGGATTTGGGCTTGGCTGATCTTGGGCCGGGACTTTAGCAGGAACACGTGCCAAGTAGTTATTATTAATCCCCGGCAGGAACAAATATATAAACATCCGCCGGCCAAGACCATATCCGCCTCAGGTTCGACAACTCCAAGCTTTCATTTCCTCCACCACCAGTTTTCTGGCAACCCTTGCGTCCTTATAAGGCCTCTGCTCTCCGCCCATCCCAGAACCCCGTAGGTCGCTCGCCATTCTTGAGGCCTCAGGCAGGGTGTTGGCTCAGTCTTATCGACCAACGACGTCATGAATTTCTATCCTGTGAGTTTTGGTATCCACTGTCCCAGGCTCATTATCCAATGCCTTCCAGTTTGAAGTCACGATCCCTCATATCATCTATGCCTGCCTCGGAGGTTTCGTCGTCCTGGTAGGCATCCTATTACCCCCTATGGCGAATGAAACTTCCTAACTCCAGCACAGTTCGGCATGTTCTCGCTCTTCCTGCGAGAGCGTGTAAGTTGTCGGTTTTCTGCACAGCTTCTTGGATCTCATGTTGTCGCAGTTGTATATTGGTGAAGCATGCTGGGCATTCCTTTTTGGTGTAATCATAGGTGAGTCGTGCTTCACTTCGCCTTGGTCAGACAATAACACATCCCCTAGGTCCTTACTGTGCAAACATCTTTGATCCACGCTCCTGGGGAAATGGCAACCCAGAAGATGTTAATACTATCACTCTTGAGTTCACTCGTGTCATCCTCGCCGTCGGTGTTTTTGCTATTGGAGTCGAGTTACCCAAAGCGTATATGGCCCGTCACTGGAAAAGCCTTTTCTTCTTACTATTTCCGGTCATGACATGGGTGTGTTCCGTTTACCGTCACCACTCTGCCTATTCACTTATCATGTGCCCTAGGGTTGGTTTGTCTCTGCTGGCTTAATATACGCCTTTATCCCGGGCCTCAGCTTCCTCTCCAGCTTAGCCGTTGCTGCGTGTTTAACCCCGACTGATCCAATTTTGGCTGCCGCTGTCGTCGGTGGAAAATGGGCTGATAAGCACGTACCCGCTCATATTCGGCATCTCTTGGCGGCAGAGAGCGGATGCAATGACGGAGCAGCCTACCCCTTTCTGTTCATAGCCCTCTATTTAATACTCGACAAGAACACTGGTCATGCCATACGTGATTGGTTTTTGCTTCTGTGGATTTGTGAGTTTCATGTAGTCTCGTGGGGATTCATTAGAGTGCTGACGAGCTGCAGATCAGGTTATCGTCGGCATCGTTATTGGGGGTCTTCTGGGCTTTGCCTTCCGGCATCTCATGAAATACTGTCAACGCCATGACCTCATCGACAGGCATTCCTATGTTGCCCAATATGTCTCACTTGCGATGTTGACAATAGGTGTATGTTCCTTACTTGGATCAGATGACCTACTTGCGGCGTTCTCATGTGGCACTGCCTTTGCTTGGGATGGTTTCTTCAACCGGCAAACAGAGGAGTCGGTATTCAGTTCAGTCATTGACTTGCTGTTCAATATAGCGGCGTTCGTCTTTGTCGGAGCATGGATGCCCTTCGATAAGTTCCAGGATGCGGAACTCACACTCAGTGTTTGGAGATTGATCGTCATCGCCATCCTGGTCTTTCTTCTCAAGCGCCTGCCTATTATGATCGCATTATACAAATTCATTCCTGACGTCAAAACATTCCGGGAATCCTTGTTCACTGGTCACTTCGGTCCTGTCGGCATTGGTCAGTTATTCGCTTTACCTATCAGCACGGAGTCTGAAGCTCATATTTTATATAGGCGCAGTCTTCATCTCTACGCTTGCTGCCGAAGTGTTGCAGACAGGCCATGACAAGGAAGAAGCACCACACGATGAACAAACAGAACTCTTACGAAACGCTATCCAACCAATCGTTGCGTTCATGGTCCTCTGCTCCATCACCATCCATGGTCTTTCCATCCCCTCATTCTCTCTCGGCCGTCGTGTTCATTCCGTCTCACGTACCTGGTCAAGAAGAGACACTACCGAAGCAATTCCGGATTGGACTAACCAAACCCGAAGAGTCACGCGCCCAGAGGAAATTGTTATCAACCGAGATCATGTCGATATGATGGAGAAGGGGGAGTTGGAAACTAGTTCAGGTAGGCTGACGGAGGGACAACCAAAGACCCGCGAGTCAAGTCAGACGGAGATTCACCTCGGAGAAGACGGAGGGCACGTGGAAGAAGTCAAGAGACGGGTATCCGAGCGCCGAGATACGGACGAGGGTAGTGCGGAGACAAAGGTTAATGGACACCCTGGCGAGCACATGAGCAGAGAAAGGGGAGACTACCGAGAGGAATCCCCACCCGACGGAGAGGATCAGTATCTTGAATGGGTAGAGCCGCGTCATCGGATTATCGAAAGAAGGCAGGGTCCCGGTTCGGATGTGCGTATTTTGCTATTTTATGGCCTTCTTGACGAATTTGTAGCTGACGTTATCCATCAGGTGGACGTTGAGGTTACGAACGAAAACAATGGAGCGGCCACTTCGACATCGAACTTGAGTTTGCACCGCAGGTCTTCTAGAAGCAAGGATAGCAGTCAACATGTTCAGGACAAATGGAAGAGGGGTACTTCAGGGGCGCAGAAGGATGTTGAGAAGGTCGAGGGAATTGTGAAGAGTGCAGAGGAAGAAATGAAGGAAAAGGTCACTCCGAGTAAGCGGAGAGATGCGATATCCCTGCCCCCATCACCTCCCGCGAAGGGTTCAGAATCGAGTGGAAACGATGACGACGATGAAGGATGGGCATCAGAGACTAGCGACAGTGGTCAACCTCTCGCTGGACAGAGCACAGACACGTCATCAAGTGCAAAGATAGAGGGAAAGAAACGTTCGCGAGGATTCGGGATCGGCAGAAAAGGCCGTCAACGCGTCTCGCTTCGACGGTCATTGACGGCTGGGCACGTGAGTCATCACGTGGATGAGACTGATAATGGCGAGGAGAGTCGAGGGCGTAGCGGTGCAACTGGCGCGAGTCGGGCTCACCCTAGGGTTGGTGCTCCGCATATGGGGGTAGGATCAAGCAGGCCCAGGACTGCGGATTCGGCGATTAACCAGCGATTGGAGAGCCTCAGGGCACAGGCATCTCGGCCACCAACTAGGGAGGCTTCGCCATCGCGCAGCGTGAGGTTCGTTGATATATCAGGGGATGGTGGTACGCTTAGTGCGAGAACTTCGAGGATATGGGGTGACGTGACGCCAGCTTCTCCGCGATCTCCGGAGGGGTCTACAAGTCCGGGTGGAATTGAGAAAGTGGAGAGCAGTGCGAGCTCGAGCGCCAGTCTTGGTGGTGGGAGAAGATAGAGAGGTGATGACGGGTGGTGGATACGTTGAGGTTATGACTCGTGACGATGTTATGGTTTTGATGCACGATAAGCTTTTTGGTTGCTTTCGGATTTTCGGTCGCGGTGGATAACTTTGGGAGAAGAACAAATGGCCTGGAAGGGGCAAAAGTAGTGCACAAGCGGGTTCTGTAGAACCGAAACTTAGTACCTTGATGATACCAGTTCCTGGGGATGCGGGACATGTAGACATGGTTTCTTTATCTATCAACGTCTCCTGTAATCATCCTGACTAATGTCTCTTCTATTTCTTGTCATCGTCTATTTTGTATTAGTAGCCTAGGTCTACTGTTTGAGTTCAGATTCATACCAGTCCATGTTGCCTGCCTACCATCACACAAGTCATGATCTAGGTGCCTAAGTAGTAACGTCGGCTGGGTGTGTGCGATAATGTACGCACATGATCGATGTTTACCTCCAAGTTGAGTTTGGCGGTACTACTCGATAAAAGAGGTAGTTCCTCACGCTTGTCGGCAAAACAAGTTGTTGTTGTTGTTGTTGTTGGAATCTGCATTTATTAACCGCAACAAGTAAACTAACTACTAAGACGCGGTGGACCAATTATATAGACAGACCCCCAGGCAAAGCCCAATATCTACCTATATACCCCAGTCCAAGTGTTATTACGATATAAGGAAAGGCAAAACAAGTTTGGGAAGGGTCATCAACGACAGCTTGCCGTTCTACCACGTTGTTCAGCGCATAACGGATGTCAAGTATAGATCACTCGTAAAATCAGAGGTTCGCAGCTACGTGGTTCGGTGAGTTCTCGTGCCCCATCAACACCAGAATTGGAGAAAGGCCGGACTGATAATGGATACACTGCTCCCCGAATCGCCTTCTACCCCTTGATGAAAGCAAACCAAGAAGTCCACAACGCCAAGGACGTCCATGCAGTGATTACGCTCACTGATTTCTGAAGGTCTGAGATGTGATGCAACGAGCAGGTTGATGCACTGGAGTAGGAGAGGCATTGATCAACAGATCAGGTCCGCATAGGGATCCGCCGGTTAATTATAGGGCATCCAGTCTCTATTTTCTCTTTCAATCCCCATCTGCGCAGTGCGCCGATCAGGTCATGGAGCACCAGCCAAATTCAGGGGCGCCTGTCAGGGATAATGTCGTGCGTGGCAGTTTTTGAAGTCTAATGACATATCTTTATCCGCGCCCGTGTACGAGCTTAGAAATAGGGTAAGTAGAAAGGAACATGGGATTCCACTGGTATTGAACCATGTCGAATGGTGCTTGGTGCTTGATGAACGAGTCACTCCGGTTTCCAAAGGTCGGCTTTTGCAAGGCTCCGCGACGCAGTGAAAGAATGAATGATATACCGGATTGATGATACTTTTGCGACTAAGAGCGAAAAAACAAACTGTGGTATTGAGCCTTGGCCAGGGAATAAACGTGGATTGGGTGACCCTGTGTGGGTCATTCTCCCCGGTTACCTCGCCATGTGGATCTGTCATCGAGTTATGGAGGTTGAACACCCCCTATTCAAAATATTCACACAAGGCTTAAGACAAGACAATTTGAGAAAACATGTTATAGGCGTGTGGGTCAGGGAAAGGATGTATATCATATCTCTGAGTTACCATTCAACGTGGTTGCCTAATACGGGTTTCAGTTCCAATTTTATTCACTTTGCGAGAAACTGGAGAGACCATACTGCCTGTCTCTTCTAGCGGACGACGCCCAGTCTACATCAAGCTCGGACGAGTTGACACTGATGACAGCGAGAAGACTAGAAGAGTATACCGCCCAATAGCAGCCTTTGGAGGAATATTAATTCCGGGTAAAGGAGCGCACTATGGGTAGTGTGGGTTTGGTTCTGATGACTCCTAACTCAATGGCACGATAGATACTCTGAAAAATAAAGTTGATTACCCTGCTCCGAGGGTCTCCCAGAAGAGTTTTTATTTCATTGAATTTATCTGATTATTCGACGAAGCTGTATCTATAGGGAGTAGGAATTTTCGAAATTGCAGCGCCAAAGTGCCTGCTCTGGAAAAGAACCGCCGTGTGCGGACTAAAGGGGAAAAGGACGAATAAGGGACCGTGGGAACGCTTGTGTTAGAGAGAGCCGAAGTCGTGGGTGTCCCACTAGCTGCTCCGTCCTGCAGATTCACTGACCTCAGATCATCAAGTACAACTCGCCATATCGCCATTATTTAAGAGCTATCATGTCTCCAGAAAGCACCATAGATACCTCCATCCTCCATCCTAAGTCAACATGTCCCCCGTTCTCGCTGGCAGCACTTTCGTTCGACCTCACATCAACCTCGGTTATGGTAACGACCGCCCAGACGGCATTAACACCCTCCCAGATCTCGTCGAATTCGCTGCCAAGCACAATCCAGACCACATCTTTGGCCAGCAACTTCGTGCCAATGACCCGACCAATCCCTGCATCATCACTTTCTCTCAATTTGCTTCCACCGTCGAGCGAGCCTCGGCATGGCTAGTAGGCGTCGGTGCCACCACCGGCCGCACCAAACGGGAGGTCAAGGTCCCTCCTGTTGCCATCCTACTCGGTAGTGATATCGGTCTCTTCGCGTACATGTGTGCCTTGTTGAGGATAGGTACTCCCGTGAGTCTAACTTTTAGCAATAATATTCTATTTCTTACCATCTATCGATTTATCATCTCTACAGGTACTCGTCCTGTCCGCTCGCTTGACTCCTGTCGCCATTCTTCACCTGTTGAGGAAGACCAACCCGAGTGCCGTCCTCGTGTCCAACCAGGTTTCTCATTCCGTCAAGGAAACCATTGAGCTTTTTGAGAGCGAGAAGCCTGAGGACTTCGTCCTTCCTAAATTTATCGAAACCGTGGGCTATGAAGACTTCATGAATCCTACCGGTGCCATCGCCGATTACCCCATTCCACCCAAGTACCCCATCTTCGCGCGCGACGACCTAGGCGCCTTCATCATGCACTCCTCGGGTACCACTGGTCTCCCCAAGCCTATCCTCCACTCTCAAACATTCCCGCTTCTCTTTGCTGCTTGCCATCGCTTCCCTGAGCAGAAAGAACCATTCCGCTATCAAGTCTCCACTCTGCCATTATACCATGTATGTATTCGTCGATACAATCTCCTAGAATTGGATTTCTAATGACTTACTTTAGGGATACGGCCTTTTGGCTACTACCCTTTCTCTCTCGATCGGTCTGCCATTCGTCTTGCCCCCAGCAACCATTATCCCCACCGGCAAGACCACCCTTGCCATGCTCAAGTCTTCGGGAGCTCGTTACCTGCTCTCCGTTCCGTCTATCCTTGAGGACATCTTGAGGCTTCCCGGTAGGGCTGGTTTGGAGGCACTTCAGGAGCTCGAGGTTGTGGCCATCGGTGGCGCCGCCATGAAGGAGAATGTTGGGAAGGAACTCGTTGAGAACGGTGTCAACCTCCTTAACCACTGGGGTAAGATAAATTCGTTCTGCTTGGGGTTCGGGTCGGGATCTCACATCATTTTAGGTTCTACCGAAACCGGTGCTATCGCTCCTATTGAGCGTATTCCTCGCGGTTATGACTGGCATTACCTGATGCCCCGTACCGATACCGGACTTCGCTTTGTTCCGTTGGAAGAGGGAGGCAATGTTTACCGTGTCATCGGTCATCCTCCTGGTTGGCCTGAGGAATACATCGTCCAGGATCTCCTTCAAGCCCATCCCCAATCCAACAAGCAGTTCAGGATTTTGGGTCGTGCTGATGATCTTATCGTCCTTGCCACTGGTGAGAAGGTTCGGCCTACCACCCTGGAGCAGACCGTCGCCGAGCACCCTGACGTCAAGGATGTGCTCGCTTTCGGTGAAGGCCAGGTAGCTCTCGGTCTCCTTGTCGAGTTGAAACCCACTGCTACTTGGGATATCAATGACGCCGATTCCGTCGAGGCTCTCCGCGTTTCCATCGACCCCTATCTCGAGAAGGGTAATTCGTTCATCGATGCTCACGGAAAGGTCGCTAGAGAGATGTTGGTCTTCACCCGCCAAGACAGCGACCGCCGTTTCCTACGCACCGATAAGGGCAGTCTCATCAGGAAGGCCAACCTGGCCCTCTTTGAGAAGGATATCAAGGAAGCATATGAGCGCGCAGACCTTCTCGGTGCAAGCCCCCTTCCTCTTCCTTCTGAAGATAACGGCAATGCCCTCTTGACCGCCATCCGCAATCACATCAAAGCCGTCACTCACGCAGCCACCACCTCCGCCGACAATGATGACGTTGACTTCTTCGAGATCGGAATGGACAGTCTCCAAGCCACCCGTCTCCGCCGCGCTATCCTGAATGGCCTCAAAGTCACTAAGGGCCTTCCTGCCCCTGTCGCTGATCTTGACTCGGACTTCATTTTCGAGAACTCGTCCACCCTCAAGCTCTACAATGCGGTTAAGGGTGTTATGGAGGGCAACTATAATGCCGATGGCGAGACCAAGGAGACCAAGAGGATTCGGGCTATGGAGGACATGGTTGAGAAATACCGTCAGCAGCTCGCTTCTTACGCCGACGTTGCTGCTGAGGCTCGTGAGAAGAGGAAGGCCTATTCCGGTGAATACGATGGCCGTAAGGTTGTCCTGTTGACCGGATCGACTGGTAGCTTGGGATGCTTCTTACTTGCCCGCATTGCGAGTGACGAGACTGTCAAGAAAGTGTACTGCCTGAATCGTGCCACCCCCGGTGCCGATGTCCGCCAGAGGCAGATCAGCTTGATGAAGAAGAGAGGAGCCGAGCTCGAGGACAAATACTGGGACAAAGTTGAGATTCTCGAATCCGAGCCTAGCAAGCCTGACTTGGGTCTCGGTGAAGCCAAATTCAATGAGGTACGTCACATCCTGGCCATCGGGCAAGAAAGTTGTAACTCAATCTTATCTCTCTAGCTCGCCCATATCACCCACATGATCCACAATGCCTGGCCTGTCAACTTTAACCGTAACCTCGCATCCTTCGAGCCTCACATCAAGGCTTTCACCAACCTCTTCCGTCTCGCCATCAAGAGCTCGGGTACCCGTCCCGTTGGCTCGCAACCCACTCGTATCCTCTTCACTTCTTCCATTGCCGTCGTAGGCCGCTTCCCTGTCCTCAACCCCGAAGGACCCCTCGAGGTTCCTGAAGTCCCAATGGACGCCATCAACTGCGCTGATTTCGGCTACCCCGAAGGCAAATGGGTCTGCGAACGCGTCGGTTTGGCCGCTAACGAGGAGTATGGTCAGGGTGATGCCCTTGTCAAAGCCTCCACTGTTCGTATCGGTCAGATGACTGGTCCCGAGGGTTCGGGTGCCTGGAACGAGAGCGAGCATTTCCCCCTCATCGTCCACTCCAGCGCCGCGCTCAAGGCTGTCCCGAAACTCGTCGGATCCTTGTCCTGGATCCCCGTCAACCGAGCAGGTGATGCTATTACGGATATGCTCTTCTCCAAGAACTTCAGGCCGATCTATCACATGGAGAACCCGTCTCGTCAATCATGGGATGGTCTCATCGCGAACTTGGCGTCGATCTTGGGTGGATCGCAGCCCCTGCCTGTTGTTCCTTTCGGCGAGTGGTTAGAGCGCGTTAAGGCTGCTGGAGAGGAGAAGAACCCTGCATTCAAGGTGATTGGCTTCTTGGAGAACGATTTCGTTCGGATGTCGAGCGGTATTGTTATCTTGAGGACTGCGGAGACGAAGCTTGATTCACCGGCTTTGGTCAAGAGCACTGCCCTTGATAGGAGACACTTGGAGGAGTACATCGCGTACTGGAGGCGGGTTGGTGCTATGCAATGAGCAAGTGGATTACGCAGGGTTTGGTCAGGCATATCATAGAACAATATTAGAGTCACAACGTTAGAGTCATCAATGTAATTCTTATATCCCTCAGTATTACTTACCTTGTACGTATATAATATTTCAGGTGCAATGTAGACTTTTTACAATTGGTGCATATATCTACCATAACCGGAAGCTTCGAGGATGAAAATCACTGTCACGTCGATCTAATCTTAGGACGGGACACCTGACCTCAAATTGATAGCAGAAGCTGACCAATCGATGACTCCAAAGAGTTTCTAATCGGAACTGGTCCGGAGGTTCCCTGAAGCCTACAAACACTCGAATTCAAACATAAGACGTAGCAGTAAAGGATGAATCTGTTTGGCCTACGGATAGTAAGTGAGGCAAAACTCCGTGACTGTGCAAAGCCGCCTGGGCAGTGGTTCGGATATGGAAGCGAATAGATGTGGGAAGATTACAAGGGTCAAGCGCCCCGGGATGACGTTTGGAATGTTGAATTCCAACAAACAAGCCTGTTCCTTCCCTGCACGCCCGGCGTTAACATGGAAGGAAATGGAAATGGCTGTCAGAAGCTGCTTTACACTCCTTCACTCCGCTCCTTCATGTTCTCGCTCCACTAACATCCTTACGCAGTTCCTCCACAGCTTGTTCAACTTGTCCTGCAGTCCACTTGTATATCATCCTCTTCTTCAGCTGTGTAATACTCTAAACGCCGCCAAAATCCCGAAATGGCTCAAAACTTCGAAAACGTGGACCACAGCGGTCCCGCCACTTATCAATCCGTGGATTACTCGAGATCCCTAGGGAAAAGTTATATTTTCCTGACAGCTCTTTTCCTCTCTGTTGTACGTATCAGCGCACTCTGATGTAATGATCTTTCAATCACTTACACGTGTATGCAGGTTGGATGGGTGACTGCACTCGTTTCTCAGTCCGTCGTAACTGCTAAGGGTATGTTATCCCACGTACGCTCCAGCGCTCTTCCTTACCCTTTGGCTATTCAGTTGGCAATGACCTCGTTGGAACCCTTTGGTTCGGAATGATCCTGCAACTCGGCGTTATCTTGGGTCTGATCATCACCTTTACCAACGACACTCTCTTCCAATACGGCATCCCCCTCGCCATCTTTGCGGCTCTGGCGACGTCATTCGGAGCCCAAGGTGTTCATCTCAACGTCTTCCATGGCATATCGTCACAGAAGGCCCTTGCAGCCGGTTGGCTGATTACATGCATCGTCAATGTGGTCTGGATCCTTATTCTCTCTTCCGAACCCTCATCGTTCGTTTATCGTTTCGTCGCATCCAATGGTCGTGTGAGGGCGTTGTCAGGTGGCCCGAACGGCACCAACGTCCAGAACGTGAGCACCAATATGGATGCATTCGCGACAAAGTACAACACAGAAGGTACTTTGCCCGATAACCAACAGCGGAACGGGAGCGTTGTTGGTAGTTTGGTGGGCAATGGCGAAAATAGAGGGTCGAGATTGCGAAGCAGCGTGGCCGCTGACCCAGAGACGCATAGACGCAGGTCCGCTGGTGTGTGGAGTACCCCACCTCAAACTCCGGTGCCGGGTTCAATGAGGGATGTGCCGCCCGCCCCAGATTCGACTGCACCACCCGCGGATGCTAGTGAAGCTGGGCGTGGAACGGGATCGGCCCCGGAAGGGAACGAAGATCCAAATAGGCCGGTCAGCACCACCCGCACCAACACGGATATGGGCCCTCCGCAGCAGCAGCAGCTACCTAGGGCTTTGGCACTCTTTGATTGTGAGTTGGGTAGTAGTTCGAGGTCAAGTTCTAGTTCGCTAACGCGTTACTATCAGATACTGCATCACCTGCCGATCCGTATGAACTGTCGTTTATCAAGGGGGAGGTGTTGGAGATTCTTGACAAGTCGGGTAAATGGTGGGAGGCGATTAGAAGGGATGGGACCAAAGGAAGTGAGTACCATTCGTGCTTATGACCTGGATATGTTTGCTGAATACGTTCTATGGCAGTTGCCCCCTCCAATTATCTCAAACTCATGTAGTTTCTGTTTTCCTGTTTCTTTGGCGCTTTTATATGTTACTTTGACAGATTATTATGGCCTTTGACGACGATAACGTTCCCGTTTCTTCTATATCGACGTTCTTCCATGTACTTGTTTTCAATATACTCGTTTAGTAACGATAGCCTCTCAGAAGTGGATGATCGGTCGAGAAGATGGAAAGGTCAAGATGCACCGAGAGGGTGTAACTAGAGACGGGAACGCTCAGGCCCAACTCAACTTCTGTGACCGTCTCACATGTAAGATGAATTTCGGTTCTCGGGCGGCGCGCTCGAGGGATTAACGAGCCACATGGATTGCAACCTCGGCTCTGGCGCTTAAATTCTCATCATTCCTCGTCAGCTCATTGTCAGTCCCTTTTCTGTCAGATGTGCTTTTTCTATTCCACTAGTATTGGGTGGCATGGGTACGTTTAGTTCCATCATAGCAGAAGATGCCACAAGCATTAGGCGTAACACCACTTTTTAGCGTTTGCACCTGGTTGTGGGAAGAAGCAAGGCGCAGACTGATCATCCGGAATGCATGGCCCAGAGCACAACGACCATCTCCTCACCAGACCTCTTCGCACCCTCCAGCACGAATGCCACTAACGCAAAGTCCACCTCGTTGCAAACACGTCAGTATTATGCGACAGTGAGGACATGTGGTGACATACAGTAGAAGGTCGACGTAGGGTGCGTGGACGTATTGTGCGATCTTGTTGCCAGTGACACGCAATTCGTGGGTTCGATGAGGCGGAGGGCAATCATTATTGGTGATGGTAGCGAGGTATATACGTGATGGATGGGGTAGCCTGGATGCCAGCACAAGAGATTTGAGGGCGAGTATGGAGAAATGCGTTGTAGGGTATATCGGCGCAGGAAACGGTACGGTCAAAGTGTCAAGAGAAGAACCCAAGGACGCGGACACATGACTCTCACACACAGTCACTATCGGCCAGGTGCAAGCAGCCGCCGCCGAACGTCGCATGAGCACTCCAAGTGAGCAGGCAAGGTTGTCCATTGTTGACGGAAGTCCAAGCTCCCTTTGCATGAAGAGGGATGGCAAGAATGAAAGGTGAGTTTCCATAGCGGGTAGGTGGAAAGGGCACTCACATACATACCATTTCAGATTTCGCGATCGCCGATACGAGATAAGAGGATCGGAATCATGTCGCTGACCCTTCTCATGTACAACCTCCCCGAACTTGATGAAGGCATTCGTTGAAAATGATCAGGTGCGCGGAAACAAAGGCCTTGTTTTCTTGGTTTGGTGAGCTTGTGAGCAGAGAAACAGTAGCGGAATGGGCCCAGTTCACAGCAAAGGATTTACGCTACCTGAATATGGCCAGTGTAATTATTTGAGGGCGACTATTGGACTTAGCGCCAGGTGTCACAGGACACATGCTTCTAACAGGCCTCATGGTGCCGCAGTACAGCCTCGTCCTACGCCTCTTCTCTTGTGCTTTCATCGTCCATCCCTGCTCTGTTGCCCATCACACACCATCGACCGTCGCTTCCTCCTTGTGCGCTCGGGACCATGCCGCTCTTGGGCTTCTGGAAAAAGTTGGTGAACCCGAAGGATGATCCTTCTGCTGAAAGACCTGGTGCGCACTCCACGGCACCCTTTGGAGAGTTCAGACCACTGATATGCTGCCTTTCCCATCGTACACTTTTGCACATACCATAGAGTCTCCCGCAGAAGAAGGATTCATGGACGGACAATCCAGCAATGCGAAACCGGGATCTTCTCAGAAAAGGGAAGAAAAGTCGAACGGCAGACGCTTAGCAGCAGGACCTGGTACGAACATCCGCCACACCTTGGAGAATCCACGTTTTACTCATCGACAGTCCGACAGAATCCACTAATCGCCTCCAAAATGCTAACAAGCCTGCCACCAACCCCCCTGCTGCTACTAACAAGGCTCGCATGAAAGTGAAGATTGGGGACAAGGCTCTTGCTACAGGAGCAGGTGCGGCCACCAGAACACTCTCCGAATACATTTTTTACTCACAAGTATTCTAACAGACTCAAACGGCGGCTCCGGCTTCTTCCAGAAGGCTAGGAATATTGTGATCAAACAATCTACTATGATCGATAAATCTCAAACTATACACAACGTGATACAAGGGAAGACTGGTATGAGCTTTGTCCACTTCGCTCGCTATCGGACCTGATCCATTTCACCGCTCGCTTAGCTCTGGAAGTCCTTTCTCGGGGAATGACACGAGGCGCCGATGTTGACTCCTCCGCTCGATGGCCTCCCCCCTCATGTTACCCCGGCACTCGCGTCTCGCTCACCACAAAAATTCAAGACTGGCTTTTCGATGACAATCGTATGTGGGACTTTCTCTGGCTGCATGGACCTGCTGGTGTCGGCAAGTCAGCGGTCGCGCAGACCATTGCCGAGTTCGCTCTCGAGAAGGGTGTGTTGGGAGCAGCATACTTCTTCTCTCGGCCCAACGAACGTCACAACTACCTCGAAGTCTTCATCACCCTCGCATACCAGCTCGCCGTCCGCTTCCCCGGCTACCAGCCCCTTGTAGCTAAGACATTGGCCGCAGACCCAGACCTGCTGGAGAAAGCACCTAACGTTCAGTTCAAAAGGCTGATCGTCGAACCGCTTTCGTCGCTGTCCCACGAGCGGAAGCACCTTATTGTCCTGGACGGGTTGGATGAATGCAATGGGGAGCGAGCTCAGCTGGAGATCATCGAACTTATCAATAACCTCATCCTTACCGGCACCTCCCTTCCAATCATATGGATGGTATGCAGCAGACCAGAGTCGCACCTCAAGCGGGCCTTCTCTCGAGCTGACTATATCGTACAGTGCTGGCGGGAGGAGCTCCCGATTGACACGAAGGAGGCCAGAGACGATACAGAGACTTTCATTCGTGCGCGGTTCAAGGAGATACACGACAAATATAGAGGTTATGTTGAAGAAGACGGCAATGGTTCCTGGCCATCCGAAGATGCCATCGCTGAGCTCATCGACAAGGCTTCTGGGCTTTTCGCACTCGCCAGCACTTCCCTCCTGTACATTGAGAATCCTGAATCCTCTGACCCCGACGGGTGTCTCAGCGAGGTCCTCGCAGTTCTCAAGCACTCACACATAACTGGATCGCGAAATCCCTTGCGAGATCTTGACATACTGTTCACCCGTATCCTGTCCGACGTCCCTGAAAACCTGTGGCCCATCACACATCGAATTCTCGTAGCCTCTACCTTTCGCTCTAAAGATTTGGGCAGCACTACGCCCTTGGCAGCACAGGCAATCTGTAACCTGTTGCACGTCACTCGCACCACCTTTTATGCCGCCATGCGCAGACTCCATTCCATCGTGATTGTCCCAGAGCCTGGTGATGCTGCCAAGACGCCCCTACGCTTCTTCCATGCCTCTTTCCTCGATTATCTGACTGATCCGAGTCGGTCAGGGCGTTTTTCCATTGGAAAGCTTATACAAAGATCATACTTGACTGTGGCGGCCAACCTCCGAGATTTTGTGTTGTCAGGTTTACGAAGTCTTCGGTCAGACATGGCGCTTGCCCTGGTCGCACGGAATGTTGAAGGGATACAAAGCAGTCAGGAAATCAGCCGATCCGTGAAAGAGGCGCTTAGCTGGCCATCCCAGGACAATGGCAGCAACTGGCAGAATGCAAAAGTTGCATTAGCTGATTTCCGGGACGCTTTCTTCATCCTTCTATGTACACTATTGGAGCATTCAGAAGTGGACAATGAACTATTGGATGCGCTTCATGGCTTTGACTTTAATGTCTTAACCTTGACAGATGATGGCTCAGATAGCGGTGTGGATGTAAACTGGTGTCTGGGCCAACTCAGTAAACTGGTGAGTTCGTGAGTGTTCTGGAGTCCTGCATGCTTATTCCTATGCCGCAGCGGCCCTCTTCTTTGGTTCGAACTCATGGTACTTCGGGATGGGACAACACACTGCTCTCAAAGCTGGCTGAGAGGCGCCCTGATGCGAAAATACTGGTAATTGTTTGTTGCTTGCCCCTGATTTATCGGATGTGTTGATGTCCCGCCCGTAGGATTTTGAGAACTACAAATCGGTGGATTGGAGTGAGGCATTTTTCTTCCTTGGGTATGGCGAGAATACCATTGTTGTGGTGATCAGCATTCGTAGCAGATGGATCTACTGTTATTCACAAAAGAAGTTTCAGCGAGTTTGGCCTTCCTTACGATACTCTCCCATCTCATGGGACGTCGATTGGAAATGGCATTGGTTCATGCCATAATAACGTATAGTAGATATAGTCCCTGTATTTGTGACATGAAAAGTTACGGCCTTCGACGCATGCCATCAGTCGGCTTAATGGCTCGAATGAGGAAGGGCTGGGGGTCTGAAGAGGACAATACATAGTGTTGATTTTGACTTCCCCGCTCAATGGCCACACAGGTGTCATGTTATCCTGGGACTCGAATCTCGCTCCTCACTGCAATCCAAACATGGCTCCTCCATGGCAGTTACACCTACCCTGGCTGAACGGGCTTTCCGACCCTGGGAAGTCAGCGGTCGCACAGACTGTTGCTGAGATCATTGTTGGGAAGCCTGAGGGTCTGTTCGGAGCAGCGTACTCCTCCTCGAGACCTAGCCAGCGAAACAAACTACTGTGGGGTCTTCATTACTCCCAGCTCGCTGTCCACTTTCCTAGCTACCAGCTCCTTAGAGCCAAGATGTCGGGCGCAGAGCCAGACCTACTGAAGAAAGCGCCGAGTGTTGAGCTCGGAAGGCTGATTGTCGACCCACTCTCATCGTAGTCCGGCAAGCAGGAGCGCCGAGTGGTCTTCGATGGGCTATGATAGATGAATGCGATAGAGACCGGACTCAGCTGGAGATCATTGAACTCACCAATATCCTCATCCTCCCCAACCCTACCATTCCTATCATCTTATAATATTCAGCAGGCCAGAGTTACATCTCATGGCAGCCTTTACTTGAACTAAGTATATCGGACAACACTAAAGGGGTTCAGTAGTAGTCTACAGACCAAAAATGATATATATTTTCGTTCGTGCGCGAACAAAGGAAATATGCAATAAATACAGAGGTGACGTTGGAGACATCAATGGTTCCTTGCCTTCAGGAGACGCCGCTGTACAAATTGTCGACAAGACTTCTGGTGTCACAGGACACATGCTTCTGACAGGCCTCATGGTGCCACAGTACAGCCTCGTCCTACGCCTCTTCTCTTGTGCTTTCATCGTCCATCCCTGCTCTGTTGCCCATCGCACACCATCGACCGTCGCTTCCTCCTTGTGCGCTCGGGGCCATGCCACTCTTGGGCTTCTGGAAAAAGTTGGCGAACCTGAAGGATGATCCTTCTGCTGAGAGATCTGGTACGCACGCCACGGCACCCTTTGGGGGGTTCAGACCGCTGATAAGCTCCCCTTCCCATCGTACACTTTTGCACACACCATAGAGTCTCCCACGGAAGAAGGATTCACGGATGGGCAATCCAGCAATTCGAAACCGGGATCTTCTCGGAAAGGGGAAGAAAAGTCGAACGACAGACGCTTAGCAGCAGGTCCTGGTACGAACATCCACCACACGTTGGAGAGTCCACGTTATACTCATCGACAGTCCCATAGAATCCGTTAATCGCCTCCAAAATGCTAACAAGCCTGTCACCTACTTCCCTGTTGCTACCAACAAGGCTCGGACAAAAGTGAAGAACGGGGACAAGGCTCTTGCTACAGGAGCCGGTGCGGCCACCAGAACACTCTCCGGATAGATTATTCACTCACCAAGTATTCTGACAGACTCAGGCGGCGGTTCCGGTTTCTTCCAGAAGGCTAGGAATATTGTGATCAAGCAATTTACTATGATCGATAAATCTCAAACTATATACAACGTGGTGCAAGGAAAGACTGGTATGGCCCTTGTCCACTGAATCCGCTATTGGACCTGACCTATTCGGCCGCTCGTGTAGTTCTCGAAGTCCTTCGGCAGGAGATGACGAAGGGCGCCGACGTTGACTCCTCCGCTCGATGGCCTCCCCCTCCATGTTACCCCAGCACTCGCGTCTCGCTCACCACAAAAATCCAAGACTGGCTCTTCGACGACAATCGTATGTGGGACTTTCTCTGGTTGCACAGACCCGCTGGCGTCGGCAAGTCTGCAGTCGCGTAGACCATCGCCGAATTCGCTCTCGAGAAAGGTGTGTTAGGAGCAGCATACTTCTTCTCGCGACCCAACGAACGTCACAACTATCTCGAAGTCTTCATCACTCTCGCATACCAGCTCGCCGTCCGCTTCCCCGGCTACCAGCACCTTGTAGCCAAGACATTGGCCGCAGATCCAGACCTGCTGGAGAAAGCACCCAATGTTCAGTTCAAAAAGTTGATTGTCGAACCACTTTCGTCGCTGTCCCACGAGCGGAAGTACCTTATAGTCCTGGACGGGTTGGATGAATGCGATGGGGAGCAGGCTCAGCTGGAGATCATTGAACTCATCAACAACCTCATCCTCACCGGCACCTCCCTTCCTATTATCTGGATGATATGCAGCAGGCCAGAGCCGCATCTTAAACGAGCTTTCTCTCGAGCTGATTACATCGTGCAATGCTGGCGGGAGGAGCTCCCGATTGACACAGAAGAGTCCAGAAGCGATGTAGCAAAGTTCATTCGCGCACGATTCAAGGAGATACATGACAAATATAAAGATTATGTTGAAGAAGACGCCAATGGTTCCTGGCCATCCACAGACGCCATCGCTGAGCTCATCGGCGAGGCTTCTGGGCTTTTCGCACTCGCCAGCACTTCCCTCCTGTACATCGAGAATCCTGAATCCTCTGACCCTGACGGGTGTCTCAGCGAGGTTCTCGCAGTTCTCAAGCACTCACACATAACTGGATCACGAAACCCCTTGCGGGATCTTGACATGCTGTTCACCCGTATTCTGTCCGACGTCCCTGATAACCTGTGGCCCATCACACATCAGATTCTCGTAGCCTCTACCCTTCGTTACAACCACCCATTCTTTGGTACATGTAAGCCCTTGGCAGCGCAGGTAATCTGTAACCTGCTGCACATCACTCGCGCGACCTTTTATGCCGCCATGCGCAGACTCCATTCCATTGTGGTCATCCCAGAACCTGGTGATGCTGCCGAGACGCCTCTACGCTCCTTCCATGCCTCTTTCCTCGATTATCTGACCGATCCGAGTCAGTCGGGGCGTTTTTCCATTGGAAAGCTTACAGAAAGATCACACTTGACTGTGGCGGCCAACCTCCGAGATTTTGTGTTGTCAGGTTTACAAAGTCTTCGGTCAGACATGGCGCTTGCCCTGGTCTCACGGAAGGTCAAAAAGATACAAAGCAGTCGGGAAATCAGCCAATCTGTGAAAAAGGCGCTTAGCTGGCCATCCCAGGGCAATGACGGCAACTGGCAGAATGCAAAAGTTGCATTAGCTGATTTCCGGGACGCTTTCTTCACCCTTCTATGTACACTATTGGAGCATTCAGAAGTGGACGATGAACTATTGGATGCGCTTCATGGCTTTGACTTTAATGTCCTAACCTCGACAGACTATGGCTCAGATAGTGGTGTGGATGTAAACTGGTGTCTGGGCCAACTTGGTAAACTGGTGAGTTCGTGAGTGTTCTGGAATCCTGCATGCTTATTCCCATGCCGCGGCAGCCCTCTTCTTTGGTTCGAACTCGTAGTATTTCGGAATGGGACAGTGCACTCCTTTCAAAGCTAGCAGAGAGACAGCCCGATGTAGAAATACTGGTAGTCGTTTGTTGCTTGTCTCTGATTTATCAGATGTGTTGGTGTCTCGCCAATGGGATTTTGAGAACTACAAATCGGTGGATGAGGGTAAGGCATTCTTCTTGCTTAGGTATGGTGAGAACACCATCGCTGTGGTGATTAGCTTTCATTCGGGTAGTATCTGGTGTTGTTCGCAAAAGGAGCTTCGACGAGTTTGGCCTTCCTTACGACACTTTCCCATTTCATGGGGCGTTGATGATGATGACTACTGGCCCTAGTTCATGCCACAACAATGTATTACATAGTAGTTATAGTCCCTGTATTTGTGACAGGAAAGCTATGGCCTTCATTGTACATCATTAATCAGCTTAATGGCTCTTGATTGAGGAAGGGGGTTTGAAGGGGATGATAGCATAGTGAATTGGAATCTGTGGGGTACATGATGGCGTGTTATAGCATTCAACAAAAGTGTTTGTTGGAACCTCGGGAGGGGCACCCTTGTTTGGTAGTATGGAAAAGGACTGGGTGGGTGCGAGCTTATTGTCAGACGGGCACACAGACATATGTCCAGATTATTTTTGTTTGTTTTTCGTTCTCTCCTTTCTGCTCCTGAGCGCTGATCCATGTCTTTCTCGCTCATCTTTGTTGATACTCGAATGGAAAGGTGTATTTTTGGTGCCACGAACTTTGAGCGAATTCTCCACTTTCAGACGTCTGACGTGTGATGGTTGTTATGAGCTCATGTTGGACATTAGAACGGGTTCCGATTTGGCTGCTGCGCTCATTATTGTGGTAAGGAGATCTTCGCGCCCATCGGGTAGTGCTGCTATTGGGTGATCTACGAAGGCTTCTTATGATTTGGAAAGAATCCGAACATTGTCAGTGCGAATCTACACCTCGAGGTCAACCAGTGTTATCGATCTCACGTCATGATGGTATCCTTCTCAGAGCCAACAGTAAAAAGCACCCGTGCTTTAACCGCATAAATACTGCATGGTGTGTGCTCCGGTAGTTTGACTAACTACTTGACCTTTATGCCCAGCGCCGTCTATCTATAACGGGGACTTTCAATTCAGGACGGAACATCCCGTTTGCACGATCTATAATCCCAACAATGTCCCTGCCAGCTGCCCTTTTCGCGCCTTCTGACGCAGCAATCTCTACCCGTGCACTTTCTCCATCACTCATGAAATCTACTGAGATGAACTGGATCATTGGGATGTCCATCGGTTTCATTGCCTATGGTGTCCTCCTTACCCTAGGTCTTACTTGTCTCGGAATCTTGTGCCACCTTCCATGCCCTAGGGGATTTTGGAACCAGCAGAGGGTGTTGGTAATATATGTAAGCCTGTTAATGGTGCTGAATACCGTGCTACAGGCAAAGACTATAAGAGGGAATCTTGTTGCCATCTTCGAGACGCCTCCACAGGAATTGACATACTTTTATTTGGATCAGCTGAATATCCTGGTTGTGTGTGTACTCGCATTGACGGACGGGTTATTGGTAGGTCCTGTCTACCTTTAGTGTACCATCATATCTGAATTTTGGACTAAATAAAGATGGTCAGGTCTGGAGATGTTACATGGTACAAAAGGTCCTCCTTGCAGGGAAACCTGCACGATGGCATCACGCTTGTTGGGTTCTCCCAATGATTCTGTGGTTAATACTCATCGGTACGTCTTGTATCACTTGAGTATACACTTACTAAGATGTCTCCCTGGCATCAATCCAGGCGTAGGAACGGCAGCAGTTGCGACTTCGAATCCAGATGTTCCTTTCTCTGAGCCCGTGGACCCAAGCGGGGTCTTGCTTCTCATCGTATCCCTCCTCTGCAACATACTTCTCAACCTCTTCACAACGACCAATATCATTGTCCGTTTACTTATTCATAGGCGGTCCATGATAGCCTCCTTTGGGCACCGGTCCTCGTTGTCAAATGTACATCTGCGGATCATAGCCATTTTACTGGAGTCATCAGCCATCAACTTGCCAATTGCAATCGCATCTGCCATATGTGCGGCATTAGTGGGAGGATTTGGGCTCCTAGCTATGGAGGTCAGTGTTCCGTCACAGGTACGCACTCGGACGTCCTAAAAGTAAAGCTTACTGGGATCTAACCACTATGGTAGTCATTTTCATCCGTGCTGGTAATTTACCAGATTGTGAGGGGCAGAGCCGTTGGTTCACACCCGGTATTGAGCTACAAATCGAATGATGAAAGTCAACGTTTGGAAACTGTAGTTTTCACACAACCAAGTATGTATGATAACTAATTGATACCGTGGTAGTCTGCTACTGTAGCGCGGGTACTTGTTTGGAATGTATACTGTAGGGAAGATGTCGGGGTCACGCCAGGACAAAGTCGAATGGCACATGTCGAACGGTAACCAATTGTCTTCTAGTATCTTTAGTAATTTCATATCCTTATGTCTTGTTAGTATAATATCCTCGTGACCATTATAGCTTAGTCCTCCTAACACATAGCTACTCATACTACATGCCACCCATTGTCCATTCTTGTAGATTACTCGTTTTATCCCACACCAAACAACACGACCTTGAAGATCGCTAAGTCAACAAGTCGCTCGATTGGTGGAGGGCTTGGGATTCCTGGCAGGACTAATTGATACCCGGAGGAGGGCAACAGTAATGGTTGATCAGAACCAGGATCGAGCTTCGTGGCACAGGAGTGACGTCGGTGATAAGAAGGTGGGGAAGTTCGTGGCCGAAGGGGGTGTGGTAGTATGGTGGCATGATGGCAACGAACGTTACGACTATTTTGAGGTCCTCATCACCCTCGCATATCAGCTCGCTGTCCGCTTCCCCGGCTACCAGCCCCTTGTAGCCAAGACGTTGGCCGCAGATCCAGACCTGCTGGAGAAAGCACCCAACGTTCCAGTTCGAAAGGTTGATTGTCGAACCGCTCTCGTCGCTGTCCTACAAGTGGAAGCACCTTATAGTCGTGGATGGGTTGGATGAACGCAATGAGGAGCAAGCTTGGCTGGAGACCATTGAACTCACCAACAATCTCGACATGAGGGTGATCTATGCGAGGAGGGAAACTGGCCACCAAAAGACGCCTTTGACAAGATCGTAGGCGCATCTTCTGGCCTTTTTGTGTTTGTCACCACAATAGCCAGATTCATTGGTGAGCCGGATTCTGACCCACAAGAACAGCTCGCAGCCGTGATTGCCTCCATTGACGGGTCCCCAACCCCACCGAGTACGACCGATCCCCTCGCGTTTGTTCATCAACCTTACCTTGATATTCTTGGACGGTCGCCATTCAAGCTTTTGTTAACAACCCTCCAATTGCTTGGAATTTGCGCAGTCCGCTCGCCATTGCCAGTGCTGCATTTGGCTCAGCTCCTCGGGTTCGACTTGGGCATCCTCCAAATGGCTGCCATGCCACTACATTCTGTCGTCGATGTTCCATCTGGCGAGGACATGATTGAAAAGCCTCTACGCTACTACCACGCGTCCTTCCCAGACTTTCTCGCCAATCGTGATCGTTCAGGCACATTTTCACAAGACCTCGATTTGCATTATTTCCGCATCGCAGAAGCATGTCTTCGTGTGGTAGGTCACACAAAGACATCCTATGGAGACAATCTAGCATAGGATCCTAAAGAGTTCGAACAAGTGAACCTGTCCAATCTCTCGGTTTCCAATGTTATACTTATGTTCGCTGCTGCCCATGCCTGGGACCTTTGCATGAAGATAGGGGAGCCAAAGTTGGAGCTCATACGTGATACAGTGGCCAACTTCGACTACAGGTCTCTGCGATCGGTAAGTGACACAATCTCAGTCTGTTTGTTTATTCGCTTTCTCCGATGGCTCTACTCCTTAGTGCATTGAACTGTGCATGACCTCATCACTCAATGCATAAACTGAAGTAATATCGTAGACGAAAGGTCTACGTGACCTTCGAAGCCTTGTTCACATGAGCCTGTCTTCTGCTTTGGATGCCCAGCTCATCGAAAAATGTTCTGGAATTTCAGAACCACTCGTAATGTCCACGTCTTGCTGACTTCTGAAACTGTCATGTATAACCTTGTCTACAGACCCTGGAGCCTATGCTCGAAGAAGATGAACCCCAAGAATCCCCTCATTACACTCTGATTGGCTTCGACAAGAAGACTGTCGTTATCCTCGCTGTTCCAGATGGCATGATGGCTTATACGGTGGAGGATGTTGATGATCTGTAATCCTCCAATTTTCTTCATTCCCTGTACCTCGAATACTTGGAGAGTAGTTGATGGAAATGCAAAGGCAGCCCTATCTGTAATAGCAGGTAGAAGCTCTATACAATGATTCTGCAAAATCGGTGCATCAGCTCCCTAAATGATACTGGGTTCTGGTAGAGGTGGATCAACAAACTGCCTGAATGGTACAACCCTGCTCCTATGAAGTTCATTTGAGAATTCACCGTTGAAGCGATCAATAAGAATTATCTGCCTTGCTTGATCGGGACGACCCATAGCTGGATAAGCGGACCCTGAATTGGCAATGACCTTGTTGGAACCCTTTGGTTCGGAATGATCCTGCAAACCCGCGTTATCCTGGGTCTGATCGTCACCTTTACCAACGACACTCTCTTCCAATACGGCATTCCCCTCGCCATCTTCGCTGCTCTGGTAACATCGTTCGGAGCCCAAGGTGTTCATCTCAACGTCTTCCATGGCATACCATCGCAGAAAGCCCTTGCAGCCGGTTGGCTGATTACATGCGTCATCAATGTGGTCTGGATCCTCATCCTCTCTTCCGAACCCTCTTCATTCGTTTACCATTTCGTCGCATCCAATGGTCGCGTAGTGGCGTTGTCAGGTGGTCCGACCGGCACCAATGTCCAGAACATGAGCACCAATATGGACGCATTCGCGACAAAGTACGACACGGAAGGCACTTTGCCCGATAACCAACAGCGGAACGGGAGCGTTGTTGGTAGTTTGGTGGGCAACGGTGAGAATAGAGGATTGAGATTATGAAGCAGCATGGCCGCTGACCCAGAGAATGCATAGATACAGGTCTGCTGGCGTATGGAGTACCCCGCCTCAAACTCCAGTGCGAGGTTCAATAAGGGATGTGCCACCCGCCCCAGATTCAACTGCACCACCCGTGGATGTTAGTGAACCTGCGCTTGGAACGAGGCCGACCTCGGAAGGGAACGAAGACCCTAATAGGCCGGTCAGCACCACCCGCACCAACACAGATATGGGCCCTCCTCCACAGCAGCTACCTAGGGCTTTGGCACTCTTTGATTGTGAGTTGGGTATTAGTTTGAGATCAAGTTCTAGTTCGTTGATGCATTGCTGTCAGATACTGCGTCACCTGCCGATCCGTATGAGCTGTCGTTTAGCAAGGGGGAGGTATTGGAGATTCTCGACAAGTCGGGTAAATGGTGGGAGGCGATTAGAAGGGATGGGACCAAAGGAAGTGAGTACCCTTCGTGGTTTGACCTAGGTGTGCTTTCTGAATACGTTGTATGGCAGTTGCCCCCTTGAATTATCTCAAACTCATGTAATCTCTGTTTCCTGTTTCATTGGCGCTTTTATGTGTTACTTTGACAGATTATTATGGCCTTTGACGACGATAACGTTCCTGTTTCTTCAATGTCGACGTTCTTCCGTGTACTTGTTGTCAATATACTCATTTAGTAACGATAGCCGCTCAGAAGTGGATGATCGCTCGAGAAGACGGAAAGGTCAAGGTGCCCAGAGATGGGCATAACCAAGGATGGGGTCACTTAAGCCCATCTCAATTGAAGCGATCAATAAGAATGACCTTGTGCTTTGACTGGCCTGGACGACCCATGACTAGATGGGAGGACTTAAAAGTATCATTTTTCGTGGTTTTGGGTGTATCGACGTGTTACGACTGTCAAGTCAAGCGGCCGTCCGCATCCGCATCCATCATCAGCTCTGTGACCGTCTCACTTGTAAGATGAATCTCGGTTCTCGGACGGCGCACTCGAGGGATTAACGAGCTACACGGATTACAGCCTTAGGCCTCTAGCGCTTAAATGCCCATCGTTCACCGGTGCACCGCCAGCTCATCGCCCAATCCCATTTTTACCGAATGTCCTTTTGCTATTCCACTAGTATTGGGTGGCATGGGTATGCTTGCCTCCATCACAGTGGAAGACGTCAGAAGCATTAAGCGTAACACCACTCTTTAGCGTTCACACCTGGTTGTGGGGAGAAGCAAGGCGGAGACTGATCATCCGGGATGCACGGCCTAGGGCACGACGACCATCTCCCCACCAGACCTCTCCGCACTCTCTCGCACGAATGCCACTGACCCAAGGTCCACCTCATTGCAAGCACATCAGTATTATGCGACAGTGAGATACAGGAGAGGGTCGACGTAGGGTGTGTGGGCGTATTATACGATCTCGTTGGCAGCGACACTCAGTTCGTGGACTCGATGAGGCAGAGGGCAATTACTATTGGTGATGATATCGAGGTATATACATGGTGGATTAGCTAGCCTGAATTACAGCACAGTGGTTTGAGGGCGAGTATTGGAGAAATGTGTTGTAGGGAGTATCAGCGCAGGAAACGGTTAATATTGTACAGTCAGTGTCAAGAGAAGAACGCGTGGGAGCAGAGTCCAGACACGGGACACTCATACATATTCACTATCCGCCACTCGCTGGGAGCCGCTGCCGAAACATCGCATCAGCACTCCAAGTTGGTAGGCAAGGTTGTCCGTTGTTGAGGGAGGTCCAAGCTCCCTTTGTTATGAAAAGAGGAACGGCACAGAATGAAAGGTGAGTTTCCATAACGGGCAAGTGGAAAGGCGCTCACGTACATACATACTTACTCGTTCAGAGTCCGCAATCGCTGATACGTTTAACGCTGAGCGAGATATGGATCGGAATCATGTCGCTGACCCTTCTCATGTACAACCTCCCCGAACTTGATGGAGGCATTCATTGAAAACGGTCAGGTGCGCGGAAACAAAGGCCTCGTTTTCTTGGTTTGGTGAGCTTGTGAGCGGAGAAACAGTAGCAGAATGGACCCAGTTCACGGCAAAGGATTTACGCTATCCGGATATGGCCAGTGCGGTTACTTGAGGGCGACTATTAGACTTAGCGCCAGGTGTCACAGGACACATGCTTCTGACAGGCCTCATGGTGCCGCAGTACCGCCTCGTCCTACACCCCTTCTCTTGTGCTTCCATCGTCCCATCCCTACTCTGTCGCCCATCGCACACCATCGATCATCGCTTCCTTCTTGTGCGCTCGGGGCCATGCCACTCTTGGGATTCTGGAAAAAGTTGGTGAACCCGAAAGATGATCCTTCTGCTGAAAGACCTGGTGCGCACGCTACGGCACCCTTTGAAGAGTTCAGGCCACTGATAAGCCCCCTTTCCCATCATACACTTTTACATACACCATAGAGTCTCCCGCGGAAGAGGGATTCAGGGATGGACAATCCAGCAATGCGGAACCGGGATCTTCTCAGAAAAGTTGAACAGTAGACACAACAGTAGACACTTAGCAGCAGGACCTGGTACGAATACCCGTCACACCTTGGAGAGTCCACGTTTTACTCATCGACAGTCCAACAGAATCCGTTAATCGCCTCCAAAACGCTAACAAGCCTGCCACCAACCCCCCTGCTGCTGCCAACAAGACTCGCACGAAAGCGAAGATCGGGGACAAGACTCTTGCTACAGGAGCAGGTGCGGCCACAAGAACACTCTCCGAATAGATTGTTCACTCACCAAATACTGCGACAGATTCAAGCGGCGGTTCCGGTTTCTTCCAGAAGGCTAGGAATATCGTGATCAAGCAGTCTACTATGATCGATAAATCTCAAACTATACACAACGTGATACAAGGGAAGACTGGTATGAGCTTCGTCTACTGAGCTCGCCATCGGACCTGATCCATTATACCGCTCGCTTAGCTCTCGAAGTCCTTTCTCGGGAAATGACACGAGGCGCTGATGTTGACTCCTCCGCTCGATGGCCTCCCCCCTCATGTTACTCCGGCACTCACGTCTCGCTCACTACGAAAATTCAAGACTGGCTCTTCGATGACAATCGTATGTGGGACTTTCTCTGGTTGCACGGACCTGCTGGTGTCGGCAAGTCTGCAGTCGCGCAGACCATCGCCGAATTCGCTCTCGAGAAGGGTGTGCTAGGAGCAGCGTACTTCTTCTCGCGGCCCAACGAACGTCACAACTATTTCGAAGTCTTCATCACCCTCGCATACCAGCTCGCCGTCCGCTTCCCCGGCTACCAGCACCTTGTAGCCAAGGCATTGGCCGCAGATCCAGACCTGCTGGAGAAGGCACCCAATGTTCAGTTCAAAAGGTTGATTGTCGAACCGCTCTCATCGTTATCCCATGAGCGGAAGCACCTTATAGTCCTGGATGGGCTGGACGAATGCAATGGGGAGCGAGCTCAGCTGGAGATCATTGAACTTATCAACAACCTCATCCTCACCGGCACCTCCCTTCCAATCATATGGATGATATGTAGCAGGCCAGAGTCGCATCTCAAGCGAGCCTTCTCTCGAGCTGACTATGTTGTACAGTGCTGGCGGGAGGAGCTCCCGATTGACACGGAGGAGGCCAGAAGTGATACAGAGACTTTCATTCGTGCACGATTCAAGGAGATACATGACAAATATAGAGATTGTGTTGAAGAAGACGCCAATGGTTCCTGGCCATCCGAAGACGCCATCGCTGAGCTGATCGATAAGGCTTCTGGGCTTTTCGCGCTCGCCAGCACTTCCCTCCCGTACATCGAGAATCCTAAATCCTCTGATCCAGACAGATGTCTTCGTGAGGTTCTCGCAGCCCTCAAGCACTCGCACACTGGATCGCGGAATCCCTTGCGGGATCTTGACGTGCTGTTCACCCGTATCCTGTCCGACGTCCCTGATGACCTGTGGCCCACCGCACATCAAATTTTCGTAGCCTCTACCTTTCGCAGCAGGGGCGCTTGGGGAAGCAATGAGCCTTTGGCAGCACAGGCAATCTGTAACCTGTTGCACATCACTCGCACCACCTTTTATGCCGCCATGCGCAGACTCCATTCCATTGTGATCGTCCCAGAGCCTGGTGATGCTGCCGAGACGCCCCTACGCTTCTTCCATGCCTCTTTCCCCGATTATCTGACCGATCCGAGTCGGTCGGGGTGTTTTTCCTTGACTGTGGCCGCCAACCTCCGAGATTTTGTGTTGTCAGGTTTACGAAGTCTTCGGTCAGGCATGGCACTTGCCCTGGTCGCACAGAAGGTCGAAAAGATACAAAGCAGTCAGGAAATCGGCCGATCCGTGAAGGAGGCGCTTAGCTGGCCATCCCAGGACAATGACGACAACTGGCAGAATGCAGAAGCCGCATTAGTTGATTTCCGGGACGTTTTCTTCGCCCTTCTATGTACACTATTGGAGCATTCAGAAGTGGACGATGAACTATTGGATGCGCTTCATGGCTTTGACTTTAATGTCCTAACCTCGACAGACTATGGCTCAGATAGTGGTGTGGATGTAAACTGGTGTCTGGGCCAACTTGGTAAACTGGTGAGTTCGTGAGTGTTCTGGAGTCCCGCATGCTTATTCCCATGCCGCAGCGGCCCTCTTCTTTGGTTCGAACTCATAGTATTTCGGAATGGGACAGCGCATTCCTTTCAAAGCTAGCAGAGAGACAGCCCGATGCGAAAATACTGGTAATCGCTTGTTGCCTGTCTCCGATTTACCAGGTGTGTTGACACCCCACCTGTAGGATTTTGAGAACTACAAATTGGTGGATGGGGATGAGGCATTCTTCTTGCTTGGATATGGCGAGAATACCGTTGCTGTGGTGGTTAACTATGGTGGGGACTGGGTCTATTGTTGTTCGCAAAAGGAGTTTCAACAAGTTTGGCCTTCCTTAGGACACTTTCCCATTTCATGGGATGTTGATAACGATAGCTATTGGCACTGGTTCATGCCACAACAATGTATTACATAGCAGTTATAGTCCCTGTATTTGTGGCGGGAAAGCTATGGCCTTCATTGTACATCATTAATCAGCTTAATGGCTCTCGATTGAGGAAGGGGGTTCGAAGGGGATGACAGCATGGTAAAATGGAATCTGTGGGGTACATGATAGCGTATTATAGGTCCCTGTTGTTAGCCTGTCACGCTCGGTTCAGGTGTTGTTGTTAACGAGTTCCCCTTGTTGTTAGGTCACGGTGCCCCCCCTTGTTGTTATATTAAAAGTAAGTAAAGTATGTCCGGATTATTTTTGTTTTCTCCCTTCTTCTCCTGAGCGCTGATCCATATCTTTCTCGCTCATCTTTGTTGATACTCGAATGGAAAGATGTATTTTTGGTGCCACGCATTTTGAGCAAATTCTCCACTTTCAGATGTCTGACATGTGATGGTTGTTATGAGCTCATGTTGGACATTAGAAGCCAGGTTCCGATTTGGCTGCTGCGCTCATTATTGTGGTAAGGATATCTTTGCGCCCATCAGGTAGTGCTGCTATTGGGTGATCTACAAAGGCTTCTTATGATTTGGAAAGAATCCAAACATTGTCAGTGCAAACCTACACCTCGAGACCAGCCAGCGTTATTGATCTCACATGATGGTGGTATCCTTCTCAGAGCCCAACAGTAAAAAGCGCCCGTGCTTTAACTGCATAAATACTACATGGTGTGTGCTCCGGTAGTTTGACTAACTATACGCCCTTTATGTCCAGTGTCGTCTATCTATAATGGGGATTTTCAATTCAGGACAGAATATCCCATTTGCACGATCTATAATCCCAACAATGTCCCTGCCAGATGCCCTTTTCGCGCCTTCTGGCAGAACAATCTCTACCCGTGCACTTTCCCCGTCACTCATAAAATCTACCGAGATGAACTGGGTCATTGCCAGGGATGTCCATTGGTTTCATTGCCTATGGTGTCCTCCTTACCCTAGGTCTTACTTGTCTTGGAATCTTGTGCTGCCTTCCATGCCCTAGGGGATTTTGGAACCAGCAGAGGGTGTTGATAATATATGTAAGCCTGTTAATGGTGCTGAATACCATGCTACAGGCAAAGACTATAAGAGGGAATCTTGTTGCCATCTTCGAGATGCCCCTAGAGGAATTGACATACTTTTATTTGGATCAGCTGAATATCCTGGTTGTATGTGTACTCGCATTGACAGATGGACTATTGGTAGGTCCTATCTACCTTTGGTGTACCATCATATCTGAATTTTGGACTAAATAAAGATGGTCAGGTCTGGAGATGTCACATGGTACAAAAGGTCCTACTTGCAGAGAAACCTGCATGATGGCATCACGCTTGTTGGGTTCTCCCAATGATTCTATGGCTAATACTCATTGGTATGCATTGTATCACTTGAGTATACACTTACTAAGATGTCTCCCTGGCATCAATTCAGGTGTAGGAATGGCAGCAGTCATGACTTTGAATCCAGATGTTCCTTTCTCTGAGCCTGTGGACCCACATGGGGTCTTGCTTCTCGTTGTATCCCTCCTCTGCAACATACTTCTCAACCTCTTCACAATGACCAACATCATTGTCTGTTTACTTATCCATAGGCAGTCCATAATAGCCTCCTTTGGGCACTGGTCCTCATTGTCAAATGTACATCTGCAGATCATAGCCATTTTACTGGAGTCATCAGCCATCAACTTGCCAATTGCAATTGCATCTGCTATATGTGCAGCATTAGTGGGAGGATTTGGGCTCCTAGCTATTTTTTTTTTCCCATGGTTTATTATGCAGTGCCCAGTAGTGGTCCATGCCCAATTACATATACATGCAATCAGGAATACATAAGGAGAGAGAAATAGTGTTCGAAGACAAGAAGGGCTCCTAGCTATGGAGGTTAGTGTTCTGTCACAGGTATGCACTCGGATGTCCTAAAAGTAAAGCTTACTGGGATCTAACCACTATGGTAGTCATTTTCATCTGTGCTGGTAATTTACCAGATTGTGAGGGGCAGAGCCATTGGTTCACACCTGGTATTGAGCTACAAATCGAATGATGAAAGTCAATGTTTGGAAACTGTAGTTTTCACACAACCAAGTATGTATGATAACTAATTGATACCATGGTAGTCCGCTACTGTAGCACAGGTACTTGTTTGGAATGTATACTGTAGGGAAGATGTCAGGGTCACACCAGGACAAAGTTGAATGGCACATGCCAAATGGTAACCAATTGTTTTCTAGTATCTTTAGTAATTTCATATCCTTATGTCTTGTTAGTACAATATCCTCATGACCATTATAGCTTAGCCCCCCCAACACATAGCTACTCATACTACATGCCACTCATTGTCCATTCTCATAGATTACCCATTTTATCCCACACCAAACAACATGACCTTGAAGATTGCTAAGTCAACAAGTCGCTTGATTGATGGAGGGCTTGGGATTCCTGGCAGGACTAATTGATACCTTGTTATGGAACTACCCATTCAACCTCAGCCCTGCCCTCCACCAGACGTTATCGTCAACACTATCCTACAAGAGCTGGGACTCCCCAGCAGCGTTCATGACTCTATCCCTACTCAGACACTTAATGACA